>MJUU01060187.1:0-14503 GCA_002080025.1 Modiolus philippinarum
TCGACAACTTATGTCTCATCAGTGCAGATAAAACCAAAACATTTGGAATAGAAAAAAGAAGGGAAACGGGGAATGTGTCAAAGAGACAATGACCCAAAGGGGAGTAATAACAACTCAAAGCCACCATAAGATCTTCAATGAACGGTGAGAAACCCCACAAACAATGGCAGGTCGGAGTCGGCCCCTGAATAAAGAGTAATCAAGTTCAAGTACATTAACCGAAATCGTGTAAAAACTGATAGAGAACAAATAAACTAAAGGATCTTAATAGAAAAGCCAAAATTCAGCTAAGGACAGAGCTGTGCATGAGGGAGATACTCCTTAGTTTTAATCAAATTTTGTAAAATTTAGATATTGCAAGTTTTAATAATATCGGTTTTCGGGTCAGCACCGAAGTACTGACTACTGGGTTGGTGATTACCCTCGGGGACTAACAGTCCACCAGCAGAGGCATCGGCCCAGTGGTAGTAAATAACAAAAGTACCGAAGTTACTGTTAATTTTATTTTCTGCATATGCGCATTTCGACAACTTATGTCTATCAGTGCAGATAAAACCAAAACATTTGGAAGTACATTAACCGAAATCGTGTAAAAACTGATAGAGAACAAATAACCTAAAGGATCTAAGTAGGAAGCCAAAATTCAGCTAAGGACAGAGCTGTGCATGAGGGAGATACTCCTTAGTTTTAATCAAATTTTGTAAAATTTAGATATTGCAAGTTTTAATAATATCGGTTTTCGGGTCAGCACCGAAGTACTGACTACTGGGTTGTTGATTACCCTCGGGGACTAACAGTCCACCAGCAGAGGCATCGGCCCAGTGGTAATAAATAACAAAACTACCGAAGTTACTGTTAATTTTATTTTCTGCATATGCGCATTTCGACAACTTATGTCTCATCAGTGCAGATAAAACCAAAACATTTGGAAGTACATTAACCGAAATCGTGTAAAAACTGATAGAGAACAAATAACCTAAAGGATCTAAATAGAAAAGCCAAAATTCAGCTAAGGACAGAGCTGTGCATAAGGGAGATACTTCTTAGTTTTAATCAAATTTTGTAAAATTTAGATATTGCAAGTTTTAATAATATCGGTTTTCGGGTCAGCACCGAAGTACTGACTACTGGGTTGGTGATTACCCTCGGGGACTAACAGTCCACCAGCAGAGGCATCAGCCCAGTGGTAATAAATAACAAAACTACCGAAGTTACTGTTAATTTTATTTTCTGCATATGCGCATTTCGACAACTTATGTCTCATCAGTGCAGATAAATCCAAAACATTTGGAAGTACATTAACCGAAGTCGTGTAAAAACTGATAGAGAACAAATAACCTAAAGGATTTAAATAGAAAAGCCAAAATTGAGCTAAGGACAGAGCTGTGCATGAGCGAGATACGCCTTAGTTTTAATTAAATTTTGTAAAATTTAGATATTGCAAGTTTTAATAATATCGGTTTTCGAGTAAGCAACGAAGTACTGACTACTGGGTTGGTGATTACCCTCGGGGACTAACAGTCCACCAGCAGAGGCATCGGCCCAGTGGTAATAAATAACAAAACTACCGAAGTTACTGTTAATTTTATTTTCTGCATATGCGCATTTCGACAACTTTTGTCTCATCAGTGCAGATAAAACATTTGGAAGTACATTAACCGAAATCGTGTAAAAACTGATAGAGAACAAATAACCTAAAGGATTTAAATAGAAAAGCCAAAATTCAGCTAAGGACAGAGCTGTGCATGAGGGAGTTACTCCTTAGTTTTAATCAAATTTTGTAAAATTTAGATATTGCAAGTTTTAATAATATCGGTTTTCGGGTCAGCACCAAAGTACTGACTACTGGGTTGGTGATTACCCTCGGGGACTAACAGTCCACCAGCAGAGGCATCGGCCCAGTGGTAATAAATAACAAAACTACCGAAGTTACTGTTAATTTTATTTTCTGCATATGCGCATCTCGACAACTTATGTCTCATCAGTGCAGATAAAACCAAAACATTTGGAAGTACATTAACTGAAATCGTGTAAAAACTGATAGAGAACAAATAACCTAAAGGATCTAAATAGAAAAGCCAAAATTCAGCTAAGGACAGAGCTGTGCATGAGGGAGATACAGCGATGGAAACGTTCAACATTCCCAAAATAGCGCTCATCGTGTGAATCGTGTGCGTTCATCGTGTAGATCGTTTGCGTTCATCGTGTAAATCGTGTGCGCTCATCGTGTATCGTGTATCGTGTAACGTGTAACGTTCATTGCGTGTATCGTGTAGCGTGCGTTTACTCGTTTCATTTAAATTCCGCATTTTATATATAGGTTTACCATTTTTTTTGCAAAACACCGTTGTTTATTCATTTTTTTTTTCAACTCGAAATATACCTTTTTTACAACCGCCGATTTTACAAGAAGAAAATAAAAAATATTATCAGATTAAGTATCACGTCTGGCGATTTTTTGTCAGAAAAACATTTATTTTTTAGGAACGCAAACCTTTATTTAATCAACTTCATTCAATGCTATTTCAACCTGTTCAATAAAGTACAACAATAAAAGTCTAATCAGATTAACTTATTATATCTATGGTTAAATTATAGGAAGTTTAAGTATTGCAGACACCGATATAATATAAAATATAGAAAAAACTGTCCCTTCCTTTATATTAATGGTTAAATTATATGACGTTTTAGTATTGCAGACACCGGTATAGTATAAAATAGAACCATAATATAAAATAGAGAAAAAGCGCCCTATCTTTTATATTTATGGTTAAATTCTATCAAGTTATAGTATTGCGGACACTGGTATAATATAAAATAGAGAAAAAGTGCCCTATCTTTTATATTTATGGTTAAATTCTATCAAGTTATAGTATTGCGGACTCTGGTATAATATAAAATAGAGAAAACGTGCCCTATCTTCTATATTTATGGCTAAATTCTATCAAGTTTTAATATTGCCGATACTGGTATAATATAAAATTGAGAAAAGGTGCCCTATCTTTTATATTTATGGTTAAATTCTATCAAGTTATAGTATTGCAGACACCAGTATAATATAAAATAGAGAAAAAGTGCCCTATCTTTTAAATTCTATCAACTTATAGTATTGCGGACACCGGTATAATATAAAATAGAGAAAAGATGCCCTATCTTTTATATTTATGGTTAAATTCTATCAAGTTTTAATATTGCGGACACCGGTATAATATGAAATAGAGAAAGAGTGCCATATCTTTTCTATTTTTGGTTAAATTCTATCAAGTTGTGCCCTTTCTTTTATATTTATGGTTAAATTCTATCAAGTTATAGTATTGCGCACACTGGTATAATAAAAAATAGAGAAAAAGTGTCCTATCTTTTATATTTATGATTAAATTCTATCAAGTTATCGTACTGCGGACTCCGGTATAGTATAAAATAGAGAAAAGGTGCCCTATCTTTTATATTTATGGCTAAATTCTATCAAGTTTTAATATTGCGGATACCGGTATAATATAAAATTGAGAAAAGGTGCCCTATCTTTTATATTTATGGTTAAATTCTATCAAGTTATAGTATTGCGGACACCGGTATAATATAAAATAGAGAAAAAGTGCCCTACCTTTTATATTGATGGTTAAATTCTATCAAGTTATAGTATTGCGGACACCGGTATAATATAAAATAGAGAAAAAGTGCCCTATCTTTTAAATTCCATCAACTTATAGTATTGCGGACACCGGTATAATATAAAATAGAGAAAAGGTGCCCTATCTTTTATATTTATGGTTAAATTCTATCAAGTTTTAATATTGCGGACACCGGTATAATATGAAATAGAGAAAGAGTGCCCTATCTTTTCTATTTTCGGTTAAATTCTATCAAGTTGTGCCCTTTCTTTTATATTTATGGTTAAATTCTATCAAGTTATAGTATTGCGCACACTGGTATAATATAAAATAGAGAAAAAGTGTCCTATCTTTTATATTTATGATTAAAGTCTATCAAGTTATCGTACTGCGGACATCGGTATAGTATAAAATAGAGAAAAGGTGCCCTATCTTTTATATTTATGGTTAAATTCTTTCAAGTTTTAATATTGCGGACACCGGTATAATATAAAATAGAGAAAAGGTGCCCTATCTTTTATATTTATGGTTAAATTCAATCAAGTTTTAATATTGCGGACACTGGTATAATATAAAATTGAGAAAAAGTGCCCTATCTTTTATATTTATGGTTAATTCTATCAAGTTATAGTATTGTGGACACTGGTATAATATAAAATAGAGAAAAAGTGCCCTATCTTTTATATTTATGCTTAAATTCTATAAAGTTATAGTATTGTGGACACTGGTATAATATAAAATAGAGAAAAAGTGCCCTATCAATTATATTTATGGTTAAATTCTATCAAGTCACACCGGTATAATATAAAATAGAGAAAAAGTGCCCTACCTTTTATATTTATGGTTAAATTCTATCAAGTTTTAGTATTGCGGACACCGGTATAATATAAAATAGAGAAAAAGTGCCCGATCTTTTATATTTATGGTTAAATTCTATCAAGTTATAGTATTGCGGACACCGGTATAATATCAAAAAAAGAAAAAAAATGCCCTATCAAATTCTATCAAGTTTTAGTATTGCGGACACTGGTATAAAATAAAGTAGAGAAAAAGTGCCCTATATTTTATATTTATGGTTAAATTCTATCAAGTTATAGTATTGCGGACACCGGTATAATATCAAATAGAGAAAAAGTGCCCTATCTTTTATATTTATGGTTAAATTTGAGCAAGTTTTAGTATTGTGGACACTGGTATAAAATGTAATAGAGAAAATGTGCCCTTTCTTATATATTTATGTTGAAATAATAAGAAAATTTTAGTATGTGTAAATCTAATTTAAAAGTTTTGTATATTTTCTTAGGTTCATTAAATGTACTACGGTGATATATCAGGACTTTTTTATTTGACGTTAATTATTTTTTGATTAAACATTGTTGATTTCAATTTTTTCTGACAAAATTACAACATTTTAAGATTTTGTCGACCCTACTCTGATATTGTGGAGACAGTTCCCGGGAGAAAGTTTGTAACACGTACGCTATAACCGACTACTAGTATTTTCTTTTGTCAAAATGAACATGGGTTTTTTCTTGATGTATCACATTCTAAATTACCATTTTATTTAGGCTTTGAAATTTAGAATATCTCTACTTTTATTGCACGCTGATATATATTTTTCATTTCGAGTTCGTTTCATGAAAATATATAAGATTTTTTAACCGACACGGTGCACGTTACAAGGTGCACGGTACACGATACACGGTACACGATACACGATTGAGAACTTTCTGTATCATTCATCGTGCGAATCGTGTGCGCTCAACGTGTGAACCGTGTGCGTTCATCGTGTGAATCGTGTGCGTGTGGTAGGGAATGTTGAACGTTTCCATCGCTGTACTCCTTAGTTTTAATCAAATTTTGTAAAACTTAGACTTGCAAGTATTAATAATATCGGTTTTCAGGTCAGCACCAAAGTACTGACACTTGGTTTGGTGATTACCCTCGAGGACTAACAGTCCACAAGCAGAGGCATCGGCCCAGTGGTAATAAATAACAAAACTATCGAAGTTACTGTTAATTTTATTTTCTGAAAATGCGCATTTCGACAACTTATGTCTCATCAGTGCAGATAAAACCAAAACATTTGGAAGTACATTAACAGAAATCGTGTAAAAACTGATAGAGAACAAATAACCTAAAGGATCTAAATAGAAAAGCCAAAATTCAGCTAAAGACAGAGCTGTGCATGAGGGAGATACTCCTTAGTTTTAATCAAATTTTGTAAAATTTAGATATTGCAAGTTTTAATAATATCTGTTTTCGGGTCAGCTCCGAAGTACTGACTACTGGGTTGGTGATTATCCTCGGGGACTAACAGTCCACCAGCAGAGGCATCGGCCCAGTGGTAATAAATAACAAAACTACCGAAGTTACTGTTAAATTTTTTTTCTGCATATGCGCATTTCGACAACTTATGTCTCATCAGTGCAGATAAAACCGAAACATTTTGAAATACATTAACCGAAATCGTGTAAAAACTGATAGAGAACAAATTATCTAAAGGATCTAAATGGAAAAGCCAAAATTCAGCTAAGGAGAGAGCTGTGAATGAGGGAGATACTCCTTAGTTTTAATCAAATTTTGTAAAATTTAGATATTGCAAGTTTTATTAATATCGATTTTCGGGTCAGCACCGAAGTACTGACTACTGGGTTGGTGATTACCCTCGGGGACTAACAGTCCACCAGCAGAGGCATCGGCCCAGTGGTAATAAATAAAAAAAACTACCGAAGTTACTGTTAATTTTTTTTTCTGCATATGCGCATTTCGACAACTTATGTCTGATCAGTGCAGATAAAACCAAAACATTTGGAAGTACATTAACCGAAATCGTGTAAAAACTGATAGAGAACAAATAACCTATTGTATCTCAATAGAAAAGCCAAAATCCAGCTAAGGACAGAGCTGTGCATGAGGTAGATACTCCTTAGTTTTAATCAAATTTTGTAAAATTTAGATATTGCAAGTTTTAATAATATCGGTTTTCGGGTCAGCACCGAAGTACTGACTACTGGGTTGGTGATTACCCTCGGGGACTAACAGTCCACCAACAGAGGCATCGGCCCAGTTGTAATAAATAACAAAACTACCGAAGTTACTGTTTAATTTATTTTCTGCATATGCGCATTTCGTCAATTTATGTCTCATCAGTGCAGATAAAACCAAAACATTTGGAAGTACATTAACCGAAATCGTGTAAAAACTGATAGAGAACAAATAACCTATAGTATCTCAATAGAAAAGCAAAAATTCAGCTAAGGACAGAGCTGTGCATGAGGGAGATACTCCTTAGTTTTAATGAAATTTTGTAAAATTTAGATATTGCAAGTTTTAATAATATCGGTTTTCAGGTAAGCACCGAAGTACTGACTACTGGGTTGGTGATTACCCTCGGGGACTAACAGTCCACCAGCAGAGGCATCGGCCCAGTGGTAATAAATAACAAAACTACCGAAGTTACTGTTAATTTTATTTTCTGAATATGCGCATTTCGACAACTTATGTCTCATCAGTGCAGATAAAACCAAAACATTTGGAAGTACATTAACCGAAATCGTGTAAAAACTGATAGAGAACAAATAACTTAAAGGATCTAAATAGAAAAGCCAAAATTCAGCTGAGGACAGAGCTGTGCATGATGGAGATACTCCTCAGTTTTAATCAAATTTTGTAAAATTTAGATATTGCAAGTTTTAATAATATCGGTTTTCGGGTCAGCACCGAAGTACTGACTACTGGGTTGGTGATTACCCTCGGGGACTAACAGTCCACCAGCAGAGGCATCGGCCCAGTTGTAATAAATAAAAAAAACTACCGAAGTTCCTCTTAATTTTGTTTTCTGCATATCCGCATTTCGACAACTTATGTCTCATCAGTGCAGATATAACCTAATCATTTGGAAGTACATTAACCGAAATCGTGTAAAAACTGATAGAGAACAAATAACCTATAGTATCTCAACAGAAAAGCCAAAATTCAGCTAAGGACAGAGCTGTGCATGAGGGAGATACTGCTTAGTTTTAATGAAATTTTGTAAAATTTAGATATTGCAAGTTTTAATAATATCTGTTTTCGGGTCAGCACCGAAGTATTGACTACTGGGTTGGTGATTACCATCGGGGACTAACAGTCCACCAACAGAGGCATCGGCCCAGTGGTAATAAATAACAAAACTACCGAAGTTACTGTTAAATTTATTTTCTGCATATGCGCATTTCGACAATTTATGTCTCATCAGTGCAGATAAAACCAAAACAGTTGGAAGTACATTAACCGAAATCGTGTAAAAACTGATAGAGAACAAATAACCTAAAGGATCTAAATAGAAAAGCCAAAATTCAGCTAAGGACAGAGCTGTGCATGAGGGAGATACTCCTTAGTTTTAATCAAATTTTGTAAAATTTAGATATTGCAAGTTTTAATAATATCGGTTTTCGGGTCAGCTCCGAAGTACTGACTACTGGGTTGGTGATTATCCTCGGGGACTAACAGTCCACAAGTAGAGGTATCGGCCCAGTGGTAATAAATAACAAAAGTACCGAAGTTACTGTTAAATTTTTTTTCTGCATATATGCATTTCGACAAATTATGTCTCATCAGTGCAGATAAAACCAAAACATTTTGAAGTACATTAACCGAAATCGTGTAAAAACTGATAGAGAACAAATAACCTATAGTATCTCAATAGAAAAGCCAAAATTCAGCTAAGGACAGAGCTGTGCATGAGGGAGATACTCCTTAGTTTTAATCAAATTTCTTAAAATTTAGATATTGCAATTTTTAATAATATCGGTTTTCGGGTCAGCACCGAAGTACTGACTACTGGGTTTGTGATTACCCTCGGGGACTAACAGTCCACCAACAGAGGCATCGGCCCAGTTGTAATAAATAACAAAACTACCGAAGTTACTGTTAATTTTATTTTCTGCATATGCGCATTTCGACAATTTATGTCTCATCATTGCAGATAAAACCAAAACATTTGTAAGTACATTAACCGAAATCGTGTAAAAACTGATAGAGAACAAATAACCTAAAGGATCTAAATAGAAAAGCATAAATTCAGCTAAGGACGGAGCTGTGCATGAGGGAGATACGCCTTAATTTTAATCCAATTTTGTAAAATTTAGATATTGCAAGTTTTAATAATATCGGTTTTCGGGTCAGCATCGAAGTACTGACTACTGGGTTGGTGATTACCCTCGGGGACTAACAGTCCACCATCAGAGGCATGGGCCCAGTGGTAATAAATAACAAAACTACCGAAGTTACTGTTAAAAATTTTTTTCTGCATATGCGCATTTTGACAACTTATGTCTCATCAGTGCAGATAAAACCAAAACATTTGAAAGTACATTAACCGAAATCGTGTAAAAACTGATAGAGAACAAATAACCTATAGTATCTCAAAAGAAAAGCCAAAATTCAGCTAAGGACAGAGCTGCATGAGGGAGATACTGCTTAGTTTTAATCAAATTTTGTAAAATTTAGATATTGCAAGTTTTAATAATATCGGTTTTCGGGTCAGCACCGAAGTACTGACTACTGGGTTGGTGATTACCCTCAAGGACTAACAGTCCACCAACAGAGGCATCGGCCCAGTGGTAATAAATAAGAAAACTACCGAAGTTACTGTTAATTTTATTTTCTGAATATGCGCATTTCGACAACTTATGTCTCATCAGTGCAGATAAAACCAAAACATTAGGAAGTACATTAACCGAAATCGTGTAAAAACTGATAGAGAACAAATAACCTAAAGGATCTAAATAGAAAAGCATAAATTCAGCTAAGGACAGACCTGTGCATGAGGGAGATACGCCTTAATTTTAATCAAATTTTGTAAAATTTAGATATTGCAAGTTTTAATAATATCGGTTTTCGTGTCAGCACCGAAGTACTGACTACTGGGTTGGTGATTACCCTCGGGGACTAACAGTCCACCATCAGAGGCATCGGCGCAGTGGTAGTAAATAACAGAACTACCGAAGTTACTGTTAAATTTTTTTGTCTGCATATGCGCATTTTGACAACTTATGTCTCATCAGTGCAGATAAAACGAAAACATTTGAAAGTACATTAACCGAAATCGTGTAAAAAGTGATAGAGAACAAATAACCTAAAGGATCTAAATAGAAAAGCCAAAATTCAGCTAAGGACAGAGCTGTGGATGAGGGAGATACTCCGTAGTTTTAATCAAATTTTGTAAAATTTAGATATTGCAAGTTTTAATAATATCGGTTTTCGGGTCAGCACCGAAGTACTGACTACTGGGTTTGTGATTACCCTCGGGGACTAGCAGTCTACCAGCAGAGGCATCGGCCCAGTGGTAATAAATAACAAAACTACCGAAGTTACTCTTAATTTTATTTTCTGCATATGCACATTTCGACAAGTTATGTCTCATCAGTGCAGATAAAACCAAAACATTTGGAAGTACATTAACCGAAATGGTGTAAAAACTGATAGAGAACAAATAACCTAAATGATCTAAATAGAAAAGCCAAAATTCAGCTAAGGACAGAGCTGTGCATGGGGATATACTCCTTAGTTTTAATCAAATTTTGTAAAATTTAGATATTGCAAGTTTTCATAATATCGGTTTTCGGGTCAGCACCGAAGTACTGACTACTGGGTTGGTGATTACCCTCGGGGACTAACAGTCCACCAGCAGAGGCATTGGCCCAGTGGTAATAAATAAGAAAATTACTGAAGTTACTGTTAATTTTATTTTCTGCATATGCGCATTTCGACAACTTATGTCTCATCAGTGCAAATAAAACCAAAACATTTGGAAGTACATTAACCGAAATCGTGTAAAAACTGATAGAGAACAAATAACCTATAGTATCTCAATAGAAAAGCCAAAATTCAGCTAAGGACAGAGCTGTGCATGAGGGAGATACTCCTTAGTTTTAATCAAATTTTGTAAAATTTAGATATTGCAAGTTTTAATGATATCGGTTTTCGGGTCAGCACCGAAGTACTGACTACTGAGTTGGTGATTACCCTCGGGGACTAACAGTCCACCAACAGAGGCATCGGCCCAGTTGTAATAAATAACAAAACTACCGAAGTTACTGTTAAATTTATTTTCTGCATATGCACATTTCGACAATTTATGTCTCATCAGTGCAGATAAAACCAAAACATTTGGAAGTACATTAACCGAAATCGTGCAAAAACTGATAGAGAACAAATAACCCAAAGGATCTAAATAGAAAAGCCAAAATTCAGCTAAGGACAGAGCTGTGCATGAGGGAGATACTCCTTAGTTTTAATCAAATTTTGTAAAATTTAGATATTGCAAGTTTTAATAATATCGGTTTTCGTGTCAGCACCGAAGTACGGACTAATGGGTTGGTGATTACCCTCGGGAACTAACAGTCCACCAACAGAGGCATCGGCCCAGTGGTTATAAATGACAAAACTACCGAAGTTACTGTTAAATTTATTTTCTGCATATGCGCATTTCGACAACTTATGTCTCATCAGTGCAGATAAAACCAAAACATTTGGAAGTACATTAACCGAAATCGTGTAAAAACTGATAGAGAACAAATAACCTAAAGGATCTAAATAGAAAAGCNGGACAGAGCTGTGCATGAGGGAGATACTCCTTAGTTTTAATCAAATTTTGTAAAATTTAGATATTGCAAGTTTCAATAATATCGGTTTTCGGGTCAGCACCGAAGTACTGACTACTGGGTTGGTGATTACCCTCGGGGACTAACAGTCCACCAGCAGAGGCATCGGCCCAGTGGTAATAAATAACAAAACTACCGAAGTTACTGTTAATTTTATTTTCTGAATATGCGCATTTCGACAACTTATATCTCATCAGTGGAGATAAAACCAAAACATTTGGAAGTACATTAACCGAAATCGTGTAAAAACTGATAGAGAACAGATAACCTAAAGGATCTAAATAGAAAAGCCAATATTCAGCTAAGGACAGAGCTGTGCATGAGGGAGATACGCCTTAATTTTAATCAGATTTTGTAAAATTTAGATATTGCAAGTTTTAATAATATCTGTTTTCGGGTCAGCACCGAAGTACTGACTACTGGGTTGGTGATTACCCTCGGGGACTAAGAGTCCACCAGCAGAGGCATCGGCCCAGTGGTAATAAATAACAAAACTACCGAAGTTACTGTTAATTTTATTTTCTGCATAAGTTGCATTTCGACAACTTATGTCTCATCAGTGCAGATAAAACCAAAACATTTGGAAGTACATTAACAGAAATCGTGTAAAAACTGATAGAGAACAAATAACCTAAAGGATCTAAATAGAAAAGCCAAAATTCAGCTAAGGACAGAGCTGTGCATAAGGGATACTCTCATTAGTTTTAATCAAATTTTGTAAAATTTAGATATTGCAAGTTTTCATAATATCGGTTTTCGGGTCAGCACCGAAGTCCTGACTACTGGGTTGGTGATTACCCTCGGGGACTAACAGTCCACCAACAGAGGCATCGGCCCAGTGGTAATAAATAACAAAACTACCGAAGTTACTGTTAATTTTATTTTCTGCATAAGTTGCATTTCGACAACTTGTGTCTCATCAGTGCAGATAAAACCAAAACATTTGGAAGTACATTAACCGAAATGGTGTAAAAACTGATAGAGAACAAATAACCTAAAGGATCTAAATAGAAAAGCCAAAATTCAGCTAAGGACAGAGCTGTGCATGAGGGAGATACGCCTTAATTTTAATCAAATTTTGTAAAATTTAGATATTGCAAGTTTTAATGATATCGGTTTTGGGGTCAGCACCGAAGTACTGACTACTGGGTTGGTGATTACCCTCGGGGACTAACAGTCCACCATCAGAGGCGTCGGCCCAGTTGTAATAAATAACAAAACTACCGAAGTTACTGTTAAATTTATTTCCTGCATATGCGCATTTCGACAATTTATGTCTCATCAGTGCAGATAAAACCAAAACATTTGGAATGACATTAACCGAAATCGTGCAAAAACTGATAGAGAACAAATAACCTAAAGTATCTAAATAGAAAAGCCAAAATTCAGTTAAGGACAGAGCTCTGCATGAGGGAGATACTCCTTAGTGTTAATCAAATTTCTTATAATTTAGATATTGCAATTTTTAATAATATCGGTTTTCGGGTCAGCACCGAAGTACTGACTACTGGGTTGGTGATTACCCTCGGGGACTAACAGTCCACCAGCAGAGGCATCGGCCCAGTGGTAATAAATAACAAAACTACAGAAGTTACTGTTAATTTTATTTTCTGAATATGCGCATTTCGACAACTTATGTCTCATCAGTGCAGATAAAAATAAAACATTAGGAAGTACCTTAACCGAAATCGTGTAAAAACTGATAGAGAACAAATAACCTAAAGGATCTAAATAGAAAACCCAAAATTCAGCTAAGGACAGAGCTGTGCATGAGGGAGATACTCCTTAGTTTTAATCAAATTTTGTTAAATTTAGATATTGCAAGTTTTAATAATATCGGTTTTCGGGTCAGCACCGAAGTACTGACTACTGGGTTGGTGATTACCCTCGGGGACTAGCAGTCTACCAGCAGAGGCATCGGCCCAGTGGTAATAAATAACAAAACTACCGAAGTTACTCTTTATCTTATTTTCTGCATATGCGCATTTCGACAACTTATGTCTCATCAGTGCAGATAAAACCAAAACATTTGGAAGTACATTAACCGAAATGGTGTAAAAACTGATAGAGAAAAAAAAAACCTAAATGATCTAAATAGAAAAGCCAAAATTCAGCTAAGGACAGAGCTGTGCATGGGGGATATACTCCTTAGTTTTAATCAAATTTTGTAAAATTTAGATATTGCAAGTTTTCATAATATCGGTTTTCGGGTCAGCACCGAAGTACTGACTACTGGGTTGGTGATTACCCTCGGGGACTAACAGTCCACCAGCAGAGGCATCGGCCCAGTGGTAATAAATAACAAAACTACTGAAGTTACTGTTAATTTTATTTTCTGCATATGCGCATTTCGACAACTTATGTCTCATCAGTGCAGATAAAACCAAAGCATTTGGAAGTACATTAACCGAAATCGTGTAAAAACTGGTAGAGAACAAATAACCAAAAGAATCTAAATGGAAAAGCCAAAATTCAGCTAAGGATAGAGCTGTGCATGAGGGAGATACTCCTTAGTTTTAATCAAATTTTGTAAAATTTAGATATTGCAAGTTTTAATGATATCGGTTTTCGGGTCAGCACCGAAGTACTGACTACTGGGTTGGTGATTACCCTCGGGGACTAACAGTCCACCAACAGAGGCATCGGCCCAGTTGTAATAAATAACAAAACTACCGAAGTTACTGTTAAATTTATTTTCTGCATATGCACATTTCGACAATTTATGTCTCATCAGTGCAGATAAAACCAAAACATTTGGAAGTACATTAACCGAAATCGTGCAAAAACTGATAGAGAACAAATAACCTAAAGGATCTAAATAGAAAAGCCAAAATTCAGCTAAGGACAGAGCTGTCCATGAGGGAGATACTGCTTAGTTTTAATCAAATTTTGTAAAATTTAGATATTGCAAGTTTTAATAATATCGGTTTTCGTGTCAGCACCGAAGTACGGACTAATGGGTTGTTGATTACCCTCGGGAACTAACAGTCCACCAACAGAGGCATCGGCCCAGTGGTAATAAATGAAAAAAACTACCGAAGTTACTGTTAAATTTATTTTCTGCATATGCGCATTTCGACAACTTATGTCTCATCAGTGCAGATAAAACCATTTGGAAGTACATTAACCGAAATCGTGTAAAAACTTATAGAGAACAAATAACCTAAAGGATCTAAATAGAAAAGCCAAAATTCAGCTAAGGACAGAGCTGTGCATGAGGGAGATACGCCTTAATTTTAATCA
>MJUU01060189.1:11752-28449 GCA_002080025.1 Modiolus philippinarum
GTGGGCATGCGAGAGATCCAAAACTCTGTTACACGGTATAGGTCTTCATACTGATACTCCATGCCAAATTACAGAAGGCTGGGATACATGGTTCCTGAGAAAACTGTGACACAAATTTTTGTGACACCGACGACGGATAGTGATCCCTATATGTCGCCACTGCGTGAACGCAGGCGACACAATAACCCTGGACTCGGTTGCTCCATGCTTTATGACGTCATGAAAAGGGAAGTAATTCACTGATGTCAACAATAGCGTGTCGACGGTGATTTGTTTGATTTTTTTAATGCTGAGGGGGAGAAAAATAATCAAACACTAGTGGGAGGGTCAGACAAAAAAATCTCAGACACCCTCGGGTAAGATTTCTAGCGTTCGGACTCAGCAAGCTTCGTCCGAGTACTTGAAATCTTACCCTTGGGTTTCTGAGATATTTTTCTGTCTGACCCTCGCCCTGGTGTTAGATTCTTATAATCTTTCAAGAATGTAAGAAATTCTGTCTTTTTTTTAGTAAAGTGCAACAAAACTAGAGAATCAAAGAATATCTTACATAAGTGAAAGATATACCCGAGTTTGATGGAATGGAAGTTGCTACTTACTATGTAATTGTTTTTTATTGTTCAGATACCTTTAATAAAGTCGTAGCCCCGTTTCACATACATGTACTTTCTATTGTGACATCACACTATTTGTGATGTTTTGTAATAGATACTCATTCATACTTAGTAGTAAGTCTTCCAGGGACGACATGTGTCGCCTGCAAAATAGGCAAAAAAATGATTAGTCTCATACAAGTTCCGTCAAACAGGAAGTGGGCATGCGAGAGATCCAAAAACTCTGTTACACGGTATTGGTCACCATACTGATACTCCATGCCAAATTGCAGAAGTTGGGATATGTGGTTCTTGAGAAAAATGTGACACAAATTTTCAAGTCGCAAAAAATATTCTAAGTTCCATCAAACAGGAAGTAGTCATGCGAGAGATCCAAAACTCTGTTACACGGTATAGGACACCATACTGATACTCCATGCAAAATTGCAGAAGGCTGGGATATGTGGTTCCTGAGAATAATGTGACACAAAATTTGAAGACGCAAAAAATATTCTAAGTTCCGTCAAACAGGAAGTAGTCATGCGAGAGATCCAAAACTCTGTTACACGGTATAGGTCACCATACTGATACTCCATGCCAAATTGCAGAAATGTGGTTCCTGAGAAAAATGTGACAGAAATTTTTTTGTGACGCCGATGCCGGACGCAAGACGACGGATAGTGATCCCTATATGTCTCCACTGCGTGAATGCAGGCGACACAATGATTCAGCTTGCCTATTATGCACAAAACCTTCATATTGTCTTGTCAACATAAAGACCCGAAAGGAGTTTTATGTAAAAATCATTGAAACATTTACTGAAGACTTTTGCAGTGTATGTACGTTGGTAGAAATTGTGTAAAAAGCAAATGTTATTGCCCTAAAAGAAACATTCGTTGGAACATTGGCAACTTTGTGAAGTAATAAAAATAAGAGATAGTCTGCTAATATTGACAACTTTGTGAAGTAATAAAAACAACAGATAGTCTGCTAAAACGCTATCAGCACTCGAAATGTTTGTAAACACTTCGAGCCCAAGGCTGGCCTTTCCGTGTGACATGTGTTTATTTACAGTAGGGGTTAATATTGGGGATTGTAAACCATTAGAAAGTAACGTTAGCCCTTCTTCAAGACGTAAAGTAGCTGTAGCGGTCAATATTCAAAAATCAGTTAAAAATTGAAAGCACTGTCTTTTAACGACACTCAATTACAACCATAGATGTTTCGACAGATTGACTTTTCAAGATCATGACTTTTCCGAAAGTAGCGTTGGCCAGTCAGGTATATCAAGCAGCATTGGGGCCAGCGATAGAACCTCCTCAGCATCAACTAAGACAGCTGAGGAACTCGTCAAGTCAAAATTAAACAACATACAATTAACAATGAAGGGATATGGAGTAAATGCAAATGAGACAAAATCTCTACAAAAACATGGTAAAAAACAGCAATGGAACAACGCTATTATTGTTGTTCTTCATCAAGAAGTCACTATGAGGCCTTCATACAAGACACTAAATTATCGTCAACGATTGACCATTTAGTTTAAACTTTATTTATTTAACAACAATGACAGCACATATTACAAACACAATAACGAAAAAGTTGGATTGAGAAACAATGGATTGACCATTTAGTAACACAATAGCAAAATTTGGTAAAAGTATATTGTACAGGAAAAATCCGTCTTCGTTTAAGAAATTTGTTTCAAGATGCTGCTTCGCAAATATATCAGAAATTTCAAGAGCGTTATGCAGTACTGTTTGCAGATATATGTATAGTGGTTAAGTTTTGTGTTACTCAATTCATCAGCTTACTCATACCATGCTGAGGAGGTTCAAGACGGCCCCGATCCAAAATTCTATCAGCAAAAATCAGTATCATGGATTTTTACATATTACAAGTACATTTGCACGATGTATTAGAATACTTTGATTAAAATTTGATACATCAATGGTAGAAAAATCCTTTTTTTAAACATTAATATCACTGGAATACATCTAAATGTAGTAGGCAATCACTCATCGCACAAACGTGCTAATATCAAGTCAACAGTACAAATTGACTATGATTTTCAGAATCGCTTCGACTCCAACCTAAATCGGTTTTATTTTGTATATTACATGGCACATCAGTCTTTATAAGTATTTAACAGGAGAGAGTTCAGAATATTTCTAAAATGAAACAAAAAGTATTCGTTACTGATAATTTTAGAATTTGCGACCAAGCATATCATGACATCGAAATTGCCGAAACTTAGCTAATTATTAATGTCCGAATCAAATAAAAAGTAAGCTCGAGATATGCAGGACACCAAGAAACACTACAGGGGCATATGTCAATTAGAAGCAGATTTCAGAATTTGGTAAGGCAAATAGTGAAACAACAGGACACAGTAAAATTGAAAACATCTGGAGAAAAACTAGTCAGAAAAATTTCAAAATTATGCAATGTGACAAAAGTCAAGGACCTTTTCCGTGTAAGATAGCCCATAGAAAATAGCGTCGCGCGAAGCTGTGGAAACGTCGAATTATTTTTAATTTAAAATACTATTTAAAGTTATAAAGGAATACCTAATATTATATTCATGAACAATAACAAATTTAAGTAGAAATACACGTGCTAAATGAATGTGTGGTTTATATTTAAAAGAGTGAGTCTAGTTTGTCCATTGTCATAGCTTACATGTATATAAATAACATTCTATAGTTAAAAATAATGACGTCACGTGATTTTAAATGGCATTGTCACTAATTGTTTTTGAACTTTTTACTTTAAAACCAAAGTATAGGCAGACTTTATAATCTTAATAATATATTTGCGTTGTATTATAAGAAAAATTGCTGTATAAATTTTAAAGCCTGGCTCTTGTATCGGTAGTGGCTTCGTTTACAGATCTGCCGTGTGTGTTCCAAGGTGGATAGGGTAATCTCGATTGACTATAAAAGATACAAATCTGTATACACGACTCAACAGGGCATACATTATTGAAAATGTCGTTTGTTTTTCAACACACATAACGAGTCAAGAGAATGTGATTAAAACTCGAGATCGATATATGTATTGCTTAATCATTCCGAATAGGTCGAACTGAAACTTGAAAAATAAATGAAAGGTTGGAAAGCGAAACCTTTTAAAAGGCTACAATCGTGTTGTCGATTCGAATTAATTAAATAAGTAAGACACAACTATTCAAGATAATTTCATTGAATAATTGAACATATTGCCGCTCTGAAATTAAACTTTGGCCGAAACGTCTTACTACCTTTTGGATGGGGTGAACGAATCAGACGAATGGAGTAAAGATAAATGAAGTTTGCATGATATCATTGCATCTGCATGAGTGTGGCTTTAGAACATGTGTTTTGTTCATAAACAAACAAGTTAAAAGTCTTGTCGAACTGCTACATAGGTAAAACCAAAAATATATGCACATATTAAACGTAAAAATGATTAAAAAACAAGAAGACAGAGAAATCATTTTTTTTTTGTTTTTTAATCTTTTTTTAATCATTTTACGTTATGACATGTGTATATATTTTTTGTTTTACCTTTTATAGCAGTTTGACAAGAAATCATTTTTTTTTTGTTTTTTAATCTTTTTTTTAATCATTTTACGTTATGATATGTGTATATATTTTTTGTTTTACCTTTTATAGCAGTTTGACAAGAATTTTTACTTGTTTATTTATTTATGCTTACACGAACTGCCTCACAACACTATTTTATTTTGTTTTGTTCATAAGTTGTTCTTCTGGAATAAATTTTATTCTTTGTTATTGTACATGGTGTTGACTGCTACTTAAATATAAAATATATACAGATATCGTGTTTAGCCCATTATAAGGGCGTTTTTATTGCAGTGAAACCAGTTCTGGTTTTCAAAAGATTTCTGAAACCTTCCATTTTTTTTTTTGAAAACTGGTTTGAAACTAGTTTGAAATCAAAACCAGTTTTTCAATTTATCGTCGTAAAACTGAAAATAGTTTATGAAACTTCGGTACCACCTCCGGGTGCGGTTTCGGCGGTTTTCAAAATGGCGACTGTTGTAACTTCGGTATTTAGTTATTTGCAGACGTCCTCGCGCAGTGTGAAGAAAGCAAGGCAGAATTTGTAAATTTAGAAGAGTTTACACGTAATAAATACGATGTGGAGTTTGTGATTTGTATAGAATAAAAATTATGAGACATGATCACCGATAAAGCCAAAATTTGCTCTTCAGGGTTTGACTCTAACAGTAGTCATATAGACACAGGATAGTCAATTAATGAAGAACTACTACAATTGGTAACTTGGTAGACCTTTGGCCTAGAAAACTTTTGGACAATTTCCAAAAGGTACATGGTTATTGTATATTACTATTGCGGGGCTGGTAAAGTCAATCGAGGACTAGTGAATGTATGATCTAGTAGTCCTTTTGTCCACTGAGAATTTATATTAAGTGTCGATCCCTGCTGTACATGTATTCTCACACAGAAAATACAATTCAGTTTATTATTTGTATTAATTACTTTAATACAGATACTTATGTTCCTGTTTATTTCTGTGCTGCATTTATTGTACTAATTAGAATTGTGAAATAAAAATTCAGGGTTCCAACAGTTTTATCCTGATGAAATTCAAGGACTTTTCCTGTTTTTTTTTATTTAACTTTTAACACCATTTAGAATTTTGCATGGAATTTTCCGTTGATGTTCTCAGTGTTTGTTGAATTTCATTTCAGATAACATGAAAGCCATGATCTTGTGAGGATATTAAAGATCTTGCACATCATAAGGACATTGTAGGGTATTGGATAACATAATACATTTAATTAAATTTCATGTTCCTTGATATCACTCGACACCTGATGCTGAATTTTATTTCAGATAACATGGGAGCCATGATCTTGTAAGGATGTTAAAAATCTTGCACATCAAAGTGGGTATCAATAAGGACATTGTAGGGTATTGGATAAACATAATACATTTATTTAAAATTCATGTTCCTTGACATCACCCGACACCTGAATCCCTTTTCAGAGGTCAGACTACAGAGCTGCCAGGCGCGTCCCCTGCTGGTGGATAGGGGTGGTCGGGTCATAATACGATAAGACTGGCCACAAACTATTTTAGCCGAACTGTGTGGGGAAACGCCAGACCCCATGCTATGTAAATACCATGTTTAACTAAGGAGAACAGAGTTGCTAGGTCCCTTGTAGAAGTCTGAATTTCCTGTCCATACCCATTCTCCCCTTTTCCAGTGGCAGTCATAAACTCGCTGCCTCTGTTGTCCCTTCAATCTTTATTCCTTTCTTCTTTTACTTACTTTTATTATCTCAATCGATTTACTTGTTCTCGTCCTGAAATAGTTGAAATATTGCTCAACTAATCGATCAATCTTTCTTCTTTCACGTGGAAATGCTTTTGAGATGATCAACTTGTTCTTGTCCTGATATAGCTGAAATATTGTTCATTGGACGTTAAACTCCAACTTATCAATCACACCCCCTGTTATATAAAGACCCCTACTACGTTTAATTATGGAGATCGGATTGCTAGGTCCCTTATAGAAGGCTGAATTTCCTGCCGCTACATATTCTCCCCTTTTCCATTGGCAGTCGAAAACTCGCTGTCCCTTCAACCTTTATTTCTTTACTAACTTTTATTTTTTGAATCGATTTACTTGTTCTCGTCCTGATATAGCTGAAATATTGCTCACTGGAAGTTAAACTCTGACTAATCGATCAATGAATCAATCTTTCTTCTTTCACGTAGAAATGGTTTTGAAATGATTAACTTGTTCTTGTCCTGATATAGCTGAAATATTGTTCATTGGACGGTAAACTCAAATTTATCAATCAATCAATCCTTGATATCACATATTCTATATTCTATAGAAAGAGGCAAGTAATTATGTATTACTGTGATAGCGGTATAACTTTCCATATGTTGATTAGTTGTAACTCCTTTCTTTTTTCCTGCATATATATTTCAATTTTCCTTTCTTTTTGTATTATTGGAAAAAAATTATTTCACCACTGGTATCTAAAACTAATGTACACTTTACTCTTTTATTGGGATACCATAACCATTTTTTCTTATACATTTATAAAATTCTGCTGAAAGATATTGATATAATTACGAGATTTACCTGAAACAGAAGTTTTCTTCAAAATATAACTCTCCGAGGTATGGCAAATCAATGCCAACATACGAATTCTGTTACACCCTCAGAAAATAATTGTTTTGTTTTTGATAATATTCTGGGTAGTCACTTTTTGATTCGTGTTTTTTGACATTGCTTGCCTCCGAATCCATTATTATCCATGTATAGTTTTATTTGGGAACATTCGTTTGTGTACCCTGTCTGTTTGAAGTTGGAAAGGTACAAGATCGACGATTGTAGAATCAAAGGACATATTTACCTTGAAGTATGAAATGAAGCAACACGTGTTTACTTCCTCTCGAAAATCGGAGAAATATGTAGGACAGGAAATTAAGCAATCCATGCGACTAACGGTTATTCAGGAAATATAGTAGGGGTGGGGCGTGGTATTGTTCCATACATTTGTCTGCAATAGTTCGTAGGCACACTGTATATATTATGAACTGTCTATCAAGCTGCCTCGGGAAAATGGGAGAAGTGGGTAGGGGCAAGAAGTTAAGTTTAGCGACTTGTGCTCTTCAACGGGAAATAAAGATAGGGTCAAATATAATATAAGTAAAGGATGAAAGATAAAAAAGGAATGGACAATTGACGTTTCAACATACAATTTGTCTAGAATTGCTTGTCTTCGGACTTTCCGTATTGTGACCTGACTACCCCGCATAGATGTTTTCGGTTACACAATCTTGTTTCTGCAAAGTTTGAAACATATGTGACTTAACATTGGAGTCTATCGGAAACTGAATTAGTTGAGTTTTATCAAAGCGCCATTTTCTGGAGTTCTCTTGTTATATGCTCACCGAAAGATAAAATACCTTTACCTAAAGCGGTAGAAAGATCTCGATAATATTTTCTACTGGTTTCCGGTTTAACAGCAAAAACACAATAGGAGGATACCAGATATGGTTAATGATACGGAATTCAAGATCTTTTCCCGGATTTTCAAAGCTTTTCAATGTTTTCTCCCGACCGGGAACGACCAAATCAATTTTCCCGACTTTTTCCCGGTAGCGTGGGAACCCAGTGTATTGTAGATTAAAGTAAGAAAATTACAAAGATGAAGGCACAAGTGTCAGCAAAATATCTCTAGCAATACTGCATGGTGCAGGTGGAATGGAAAAATCTCCATTACGGGATCAAGGTGTCTGGAGTCTTTTCAAAAGAGTCTCTTGTAATAAACTCCATCAGTGTTACAACAAAAAATCGGCTTTTGCAAGTAAGAGTTAGTTAATATTACAGAAATTGAATGATTACTTACATAGGGTAAATATTGTAAAACAACAGACAAATACACGTGGAAACCAATGAAATTATTAATTACGGTATATTATTAATGTTTATTAATTACAGTATAATTATTAATGTAAGTATTCTAGCTTCTAAGCTACTCCAGATAATAATTACGAATTTTTATATTATCTTACTTTAAGAACGAAAATATGTATACTGCTGACTTAAATTTCAGGTAACTACTAGTTTATAATAAAATTCTGGTGCTAGCTGCCTTTTATTTAAACTTGGCAATAATTTTTCATATGTTAATCGTTTCAGAGTATGCGAGGAAAGCAGCACATGTGCTGTATAGCACTACCCATTCGGAAATACATCATAGGACTAGCAAATGATATAGATACTACGACAAGGTAGATGTCATTCAATGTAATATATCCTGTATTAAATCTGATTGTGCATAATCTAGGAAAGACGTCTCATCTGAATTATTAAAAACTTTTTCATGAACCATAGATATAAATCATAGGGTCCAATGTTAAACCTTAATTACTTTCTGGTGGCTATGTTTTTGTAGGGTCGGAACGAAATTAGCAATCTTTGAAAGGGGTCTTCCATACATCATTCCTGTGAAGATTGATTGAATTTCCTTCAGCATTTAAGAGGATTTTAAGACAATATAAAAGTTTAATGAACGACTGACGCAAAGTGAAGGCAATATAGCTCACATTGACCCTTCTTGATTAGTACATGACTGGAAAAATGCACAGCCAATTCAAATTAATAGATTTAAACAGGGATACGTCAGACAAACCAATCCAGCTAAATATTTTGACGACAAAGTAGTAACAAATGAGTTAGATAGGGACAAAGACCAACTAGACGTTTTTTGACATAACAAACCAGTCTGACCTTAAAAATAAACGTTCTCTTGAATAAAACTTCAAGTGACGTTAATTCTGCAAGTGCATCTGACATAGCTACTCCGTGTTTAAACACATGATGAAAAAGAATATGGGGAAAACCTGCATGATTCCGGGATGAAAACTTCATTATCCCGCCGAAAATAGCATCTGAAATGTCTGAATATTCAAATTCGGGCGTGTCGAAATTGAAACGATTTCTAGCACATAAAATAAGTAATGGAAAACTTGTTTATCTTGGGCCTATTGTTGGTGAACCTGCCCAATATTCCGTTTGGCTAGAAAATGAACAGTTAGGCTTTAAAGCCAGAAAACTTCAAGAGGCAAACCACGCTGTTCAATATAACTTACCTTGATCGAGACTGTGAGATTAATCTCATGTCCAACATATAGAAATTTAATCAATATTTTCCCTATGACTTTATTGCATCATTTTTCTGATATTGTCTTCTTCCCCAAGTCTTTGAGAGTTATCTCATGGTTATACTGTTTAATGGTTAAACACAGGAATATTATATAGTTAATCAACGTTTAATTTTGAAATGATAGTTTTTGTTTGCTGATTGATTTTACGCTTTACTGTAAATATTACCTAGATAGATGATACGATCTGTCAATCTGTGAGATTTATCTCATGATTGATCAAATAATATTGATGTTTATTGCTGCAATTTCGTTTAATCCGTTGTAGATATTTCAGTTGCCAATTGTCAATGAAATTTTACAAGTTACAAGCTGTCAGCTTTTATAAGAATTTATTTTGAAAAACAATGGTCAACACAAGCATTTTGGTTTTGCCTCTAAATTTATTTCACGGTAAGAAAATTCACACTGGAAATAATGTACATTGAACATTATATCCCTCACTCTTGCGGCATATTTGTACAAAAAAATGTCCGTCGTCTGTTAAGATTATTTTATGGACGAGTCTTTATTATGCAGAAATGTGAAGACCAGATGATTGAAGCTTTCCCGCATCTTACTATGAGGTAAAAGTGCTTCCCCTTAGTTGGAGGCCTCATGATGACTTCGAAATAAAGAACAACAATGAAAGCGTTGTTCCATTTGCTTAATCTAACCATGTATTTATATCCTTTTTTTCTTCACGCATTTCTTTTTACATATAAGACTTTGTAACAAATTTTGATTTTTTTTTACAGATGTTAATAAGAGTGATTAATTTAGAATATCAGTGTTATGATGACCGTCGTTTTTTTCAATACACATGTCTTATATTTCATCACTGGTAGCAAACATCTAAGTTTTTGAGAGTGAGGTCTCGTGTTTTCATCATATAATATATAGTCCATGGGCTGGAATAACCTCCCGTGCACCCCCCACTTCCCAACCCTACCCATTTTTTTAAGTCCGCATACATCCCCTCTTCAAAATAAAACATGTTACCACGAGCATAACCTGCACGCACTGGAGGAATAGGGCCCATTTTTATACCCACCTACAGAAATTTAGGAAAATTTCGTTTTTCGTTCAAGTTTTTCTTTCAGTTGCTTCAAAATGTTGACCAAATGCTTCCTAGTTATAAAAACGATGCATCAAATTATTGCTTATTGTATAAGCTTTACAAAGAACCCAAATTTTTACAATTTCTATGCCAAATACCTTCAATATCGCCATTAAACGTACCCCTACCCCTATGAAATATTGAAGAAAATTTAGATATTTTCATTAAAATTGCGTAAGTTTGATGGTCTAAAGAATCCGAATTGCATCTCGATTCCCAATTCTGAACATTGTTTTGAATTTTTCAATATATTTTCTTGAATATAAAACATGTTAACATAATGTTCACATATTCTTAATGACCAAAGTTTTATTTTCAAATAGACCAAATAAATGGATCTTTGAATATTTCCGATTTTGACTAAGTTTTTGCATTCCTTTGCCCAATATTACTTTTTAGTAAATAAATATCATTTAAAGTAGGTATAAAATGAAAGCTTCTTATATGGGCTTTACAACTATTACAAATAACGGCCATTCTGATGTAATATAAACATCATACATCAATAAAACTTACCCCTCTACTCCAACAAATTTACTGTAAAATTGTCAATTTTTTGCCTATGTAAGCATAAAATTAACCAGAACACGCAAAATGTGTGTTGTATATGACAATGTTTCATAAATTATACCATGACTTCGTATTTTAACAGCCATTTGTTGACTTAAACTCAGTATTTTGCCTAAGATTGATGAAAAATGGGAATTTTCAACATTTCAGATTTGCCTAAAATTCACTGTTAAATCGTTATATATGCCTAATCTGGAGGATATATCTGCAGATGTGCCAATTAATTGTTCTAAGCGATACATTAGTTGTCCGAAAACATTGTTAAGAAAAAAAAAGAAGTGTTGGATGTGACTCAAAATACCGGAAATCTTACCCCTACCCAAACAAATTTTCCTTCAAATTGTCATTTTTTTTTGGTCTATGTTCGCAACAAATTAACTCAAACACGCTAAATATGTGTTGAATATGACAATGTTGCATAAATTACATCCTGATTTGGTAATTTAACAGCCATTTGTTGACTTAAACTTAACATTGTGCCCATGGGATTTTTCAATGTTTCAGATTGGCCAAAATTCACTGTTAACCCGTTATATATGGCAAATCTGGATGATATATCTGCAGATATGCCAATTAGTTGTTCTAAGCAATACACGAGGTGTCTTAAAACAGTGTTTAGAATATCAAGGGGTGTTTAATGTGACTCTGAATACAGATAATCTTACCCCTACAACAACAAATTTTCCCTACAATTGTCAATTTTTTGTCTAAGTTCGCATAAAAATAACTACAAAACGCTAAATGTGTGTTATATATGACAATGTTGCATGAATTACATCATGATTCGGAATTTTAACAGCCATTTGTTGACTTAAACTCAATATTTGGCCCAACCTGATGAAAAATGGGAATTTTCAACATTTCAGACTTCTCCGAAGTTCATTGTTAAATCGTAATATATGTCAAATCTGGAGGATTCATCTGGAACTTTGCCATTTAATTGTTCTAAGCGAAACATTAGTTGTCTTAAAACACTGTTTAAAAAAACAAGGAGTGTTTAATGTGACCCTAAATACCGAAAAACCTACCCCTACTCCAACAAATTTTCCCTATGATAGTCCTTTTTTATTTTTACTATATTCGCATAAAAATAACCAAAACTCACAAAATCTGCGTTGAATATAACAATGTTGCATAATTTCTATCAAGATTTTTCATTTTAAGTCCTACTTGTCAGCTAAAACTCAATATTTTGAACAGAACTGATCAAAAATGGGAATTTTAAGCATTTCGGATTTGCCAAAATTCATTTTTAAATTGTTATATGTGGCAAATCTGGAGGATTTATATACAGATATGCCGATTCATTGTTCTAACCGATATATAAGCTATATGAAAAAACAATGTTTTGAAGAACAAGGAGTGTTCAATGTGACTCTAAATACCGAAAATTTTACCCCTACCCCAGGAAAATGATGCTTAAAAATCCCCAGAATATGTATGTCTGTACATTTATTATACAAAACATACTAATGTTTTACTTTCTAAAAAAAATGCATTTTATATATCGCAATGTGCAATTTCAACGCCAAAATATGGGTAAAATTGTATATTTTGGGTGCTTTTCGTGAAAAATGGGATTTTTCAGCATTTTGAAATTTTAAAAAATTCAAAGTTTAATTGTTGCATCACTGCCCATAAACCACACACATGATCTTATTTGTGATATATGGGAGTCTCTATGTATTTTTGTATTTCATTGATTGATTGATTGAATATTGTTTAACGTCTACCCAGCAATATTTCACCTATATCAAGACGAGAACAAGTTTGTTAATAAATAATCACTTTTGGTATGGAAAGGGCCATGGGACTTGAACTTCTGACTGCCACTGGAAAAGTAGGGTGAAATCGAAGAGGGCGGGGAATTTAGCCTTGTAGCCGATTACCTACGGACCACCCAAAAAGGAGTTTGCTACCAGGGTTCTTTAACGTGCAGGAAGCGTGGCATTTCTTCCAACACGTGGACCTGAGTTTACATCCCATCCGAAAGATGGGTTGTGTATTTATTAATCCCGCACAACCACGGAATGGGTACTATTTCTATATCCCGGGGTTCCCTAAGGGTCAGCCCCGTTTAGGAGGGGTCACACCTCGCAAGCCGGAGATGCTAGGTCCTATTTCTATATCCCGGGGTTCCCTCGGGGTCCTCTGTTAGGAAGACTCATACTCCAAGCTCAGAGGATGCTGCGGGCCTATTCATAAGCCGGGACCGCGCACGGCGGTTTTGTATTTGAAATCCTTTATACAATGTTTAAGCTTTTCAAGCTGAATAAAATGAAATGAATTGTATGAATATTTGTGGTAAGGGGTTATATGTTTGTAATTTATGAGACTGTAGTTATTCTAAAAATGCTTAAAAACATATTTTCTTATGGCTTAGATATAATGAAAGGATATCTAATCAACATTTTCAAGTTATATATCAGTTTCATGAAGTATTTGCATCTCAAAGTCAAAACAGCAGAAATTCTGAAAAAACGGAAAATTCCCCTTTTGCATACAATTTCGAGTAGAAGAATCAAAAAGAGACCTCTTAAAAGGTTTAAATCTACTTAAATGATCTTCTGCATGTCAGCTTTAGTGAAATACACACTAGAATTCCAATAAAACATTATTCTTTAATCATTTAGAGCCTAAATATTTCATATTTTCCCTTAATTTTTAGGGGGAGGGGAGCTAATTTTGACATTTCTGAACCTACAAGACGTCTGAGACTAAAATGTATGCACACGATTTGTTGCTAACATATAATAAATGATTATTACATCGGCTATTATTAAATATATATTCAGATTTTTACGTCCATAAAGTGAGAAATTCGAAATTGTGAAAAAATCTTAAATTCCCATTTTTCAAAAATTTTATACCGAAAATCAAAATTTTGTGGACATTAATGGTTTTATTTTCCAACATTGTATCACAACGACGAGAGTTGTTTATCTGAAAGGAATTGACAGCCCAAAATTGTCATTTTCGCTATTTTTTGCAGGGGAGGGGTACATTTTTTGTATCCCCAGATCATAAAAATGCCGTAGAGTGCCCAAACTTGAGTTTATTGTAAAGGATATTAAATTAGCTTTAATTTGGTACCAAATTTCACTACATATTCCATATCATTAAATAATTATGGAGCTTAAAAGATGATTAATTGATTGATTGATTAGTTAGAGTTTAACGTCCAATGAGCAATATTTCAGCTATATCAGGACGAGAACAAGTTAATCAATTCAAAAAATTGAAAGTATCAGAAGAAAGAAATAACCTGGGCAACGACTTTTGACTGCCACTGGAAAATTGGAGAAATGGGTAGGGGCAGGAAATTTAGCCTTCCATACGACACCCAGTGCGTCTGCTCTCTTTAGAGAAATATAGAAGGGGTCTTTATACTGCATGGAGCGTGGCGTTTCTCGACACAGTTTGGCTACAATGGTTCGCGGTTAGGCTTTCCGTATTATGACCTGACTACCCCGCATAGACAGGGCATTCCCCTATCCACCACCTGGGGACGCGCCCGGCAGCTCTGTAGCCGAAGCCCCTGAAAACCGATTCAGGTGCCGGGCTTAAAAGATGAAACTTGGGTTAAAACGAAAATACAAGAATTTTTCGCGGTGTACTGTAAAAGTGGCCCTATACTGTCTATGCGTGCAGGTTATGTTCGTGTTAACAGGTTTTATTTTGAAGAGGGGATATAGGAGACTGAAAAAAACCGGTATAGATGGGAAATGGGGGGGAGGGGGGTTTTTGAGGTGCACGGAAAGTGATTTCAGCCCATGGCCTATTATAGGTAAAATTATTTTGCTATTCAAGATATGAATGCTACAAGTTCTTTTTGAAGAAGTAAAATTTAGATTATTTCGTATATAAGAAATTATACTGAATGTATTTTTCGTAACGATAATAAGACGTTTCAATAGGATTAGCGTAATCATTGATGCTATTTTTTGGGTTGTAAATGTATGATGTATTATTTAGTACATCTAGTTCAGATTAATTGAAAGCTTGTTATTTGATCACGAGAATACGAGAAATACGTGTGGAACGATTATAATGAATAAATCACTGTCAGTGGTCGATCGTAATGATAAGCACGAATAACCTTTGTAGTTTGTTTTTAGTGGACAGATATAGGGCTATTTTATTTTTTCATTGTGATTTTTAGTGGAAAGCGAGTACGAATAATAGTCGAATTTTCTTACATATCTCATCCACTGGTAGCAAACATCTACATTTTTAAAAGGTCTCTGGTGTTTTCAATAATATGATATATAAGTAAATATTTTACTACAATCCCTGACAACTTTGATTCAAGTTCATGTTTATATCTGTAACGTTTCACAAGATTTGTGTTCCAATTATTTTCGTGCGAGTTGAAGTTAATCTGTAAAAACACGAGTTGATACTTGTTTAGAGAGACAGTACGTGATACAGAAACACAATTCCACACTCTGTGAAAGAAAGTTGAACAACTTTTTCGTGTTGTTGCTGTGGATGAGATATATTTATGTATACATGTATTTATGTTGTTCGTAATTTATTTTTAATATATATGGCTTTCTTACTTACCGAATTCTGTTCCGTCGGAAAATATCCAATATTACATAGGGGTCATCAAAGGTCAGCCGGTGTCAATTGGGTCTGCCTACCATAATGAGCGGTAGACGGAAAAAAGGTCACAGGAAAAAAGTCACAACTAAAACTGTTATATATTTTTGCTTTGATTGCATGGAAAATGTAACAAAAAACTAATAATATAAATGAGTGATGAAAAATAAAAGTAAGAAAAAAGTCGCATTTTAAAACGGGAAAAAAATCATATAAAGAGTGCACAAAAGTCTGCATGGGAGTTTATAATATGGCAGAAGAAATGTCACATTAAACAAAAAAAATTGTAAATGTCAAAGTAATGAAAAAAGGGGAAATAAGTCATATTTAGAGAAAATATTCGGTAATTTTGACAAAATTTGTGTATTTCTGTCACTTATTGGGAGTAATCAATCGTATATAATATTACTTTATTGAACTTATTAAATGACGAAATTCTTGTTTGAAAGTTCGTGTCATTTAATAAGTTAAATATAAAAAATAAAACAATATTTTTGTGACACCAAGAGTATGGTTTCAAAATATATATATGACATCAGATTATACCCAACCCACCCCCCTCAGATAATAATAAACTGCTTCGCCAAGAGCGCATGATACGCCCGTCCACTGTCAACTCGAATTTTATGGCATTGTTGGACCACAACAAAATTTTGATACTCATATACCAAATATCAAATCAATATGTCAAGCGGTTACAGAAAAAAAACTTGACAACCTATATTTTTGAAAATTTTACTAAGTCCAAGGGCCATAACTCTGTACAAAATCAACCGACTGGAACCAAATTTTAAGTTGATCTGTATCTCACCTAGATATAGTCATATACCAAATATGAAATCAATATGTTAAGCGGTTATTGAAAAAAAACTCCGGAAACCTATATTTTTCAAAATTTCACTTAGTCCAAGGGCCATAACTCTGTACAAAATGGAAGAATGTGTCCATGGGACACGGATGCCCCCGCCTCCTTGCAATCGAAACCCATAAATTATTAAAGGCATAAATATAAACAATATTATCAGAAAGGATCTTTGTCCTGTGATAAATAGGCACTGGAACTGGTTTGTTTGATATAATGTGTAGTTCCAACAAATAATCTGAGAAACAGTC
>MJUU01060190.1:21566-37600 GCA_002080025.1 Modiolus philippinarum
AATACGGAGTTAAAATCTCACAGCTCATTCGCTATTCAAGGGCCGGTGGTCCATACAGTGACTTCTTGATAGAGCCCGGTTGCTCACAAACAAGGGTATGTTCCAAAACTTGAAGTTATGAGTTTTATGGTTGACAACACTACCTTGTGGACCGCTATGGGATATCTGTTTCCCAGATGTCAACAGATCTTTTCCTTCAACAGCTTAATTGTTGTTTCCTCCACCGGATTTGACATGTTCAACACGGCGGTGTCTTATGGGAAGCAGGAGATGCTTACTCTACCGGTGCACCTGATCTCATCTGTGTTTTTATTGAGTCCGTGTTGTTCATCTGTGTGTGTGTGTGTGTGTGTGTGTTCATTTTTTCTTTCGTGCCGTTCTCGTCATGTTGTGTCTCCGTTTCCCTCCGTTTCCTTGTTGTTTCTGATGTTGCCATTGTCCTTGGATTATTCGTTTTAGATTGACGGTTCGGTTCTCACTTGATCAAAATGACATTTGCACAATGTATACTATTGCACAATTTTCTGTAATTCTCTAACATATTTGACTCTTGTTGGGTTATAATAAAGATCTCTGTTTTGCAAATTTTGTGGAAATATATTAAACTATTATTTTTTTCTAAAATGAGGATGTTCCATTATAAAGAAGGTGCTACATTCGGATGATCTGCATTAGACTTTCATTATTGTTGTTTGTTTTGTTACTATTTGTAATAGTTACCTAAATATCATTTTGTAAATTCCCCAAACGTAAGAGGAACGGAACATTAAAATATGCCTTTCTTACAAGGAATAAACATGTTTTCAAACATCCAAAATCTATTCAACAACATGTGCAACTTTGTGTTTTTGTGTTTTTTTTTTTGTTTTTGTTTTTTGTTTTGTTTGTTTGTTTGTTTGTTTGTTTGTTTTGTTGTTGTTGTTTTTTTTTTATTTTTTTTTTTTTTTTTTTTTGTTTTGTTTTGTTTTTTTTTTTTTNTTTTAAATTTTTATTATTAATTTGATTTTTCTGTTTCGTTTATGTTTATTTCTGCATTTGTCAATGATTTGTCAAACTAAATCATAATTTTGAAAAAAAAATCATTATATATTCATTATAAATTTCTAATTGAAATTCCTGTTCTATTGCTAAATTGTATATATTAAATTACTAAATTTACTGGTTTTTCACTTCAGATCTCGTTCTACTAGAGATTTAAACTAAATATTTTGATGTCACTGCCAATCACATTTCTAAGATATTGAACAAGAAACCAAAAAAAGATAATGAATAAAATTGATTAACGATCTATCCATTGTACCCAATAGCTTTAACTCCTTTTGTTCGATTGTATGTAAATAAATTGAAATACATTGGTACTTTTAATTGTAAAACAATAAATTAGCATATGAAACAAGAAACCACTACTTGTTTATGTTTGTATATAACAATGTCTTTCATCCCATATAAATCCAACCAATCATAATTTTAAAAATTTATATCCCTTGAAAATTTGTTGGTGTTTAATTCAAATTATGTGTTAATTGTATTTTATCCCGTATTCAATGTATGAAATTGAAATATCATATTTAATTCAATCATCAATTTCCCTTTCATTGTATTACAACTTACCATATCTTGCTCCTGTGCATATTATACATTATATTTATAATGCACCAGGATTACATTATATATTGCAGATTTTTCGAACCTGACAATACTAAAGATTAAATTTCTATGATATGGAAGGATTTTATTGTGGATATTATTTCTCATTCATAATATCTTGTAAGTGTGTTACTTATAAAGTATAGGTATTTTCAGTCTTCCATTATAACGTAGCATATACATACATATGAACAAATAAAGGGATGTGGAGTAAATGTACATGGGACAAAATCCCTATAAATGCATGGTAAAATTAATCAAATAGAACAACGCCTTAATTATTGTTCTTCATATTGCTTTTTTGTGCCAATTAACTTAAAATAATAGCTGTGCAACAAAAAACATATAGTCGGGAGGGTGACAGAGCAGATTGTTACCTCGAGAAAACATTGTCAACCGATGCGAAGCAGAGATTGACAATGTTTTTCGAGGGGTAACAATCTGCTCTGTCACCCTCCCAGCTATATGTTATTTATTTTATTATACTGAATATTACTTTTAATTTTTTCATTTATTGAAAATCACTGGACCATGAACATGGGTAATAGTGCAAAAATTGTTACCCTCTCAGCCATGTGACAATTTTGGTGAATGTTACCCTGGCAGCTTTAATAAAAATCTTACATTTGATAGATTTAATTGTAAAATTAATTTTTATTAAGGAAAAATCTTCTAAAGTATAAAAACACAAAATATTAAATGACCGATTGTCAGTCCAGATAAGGGTCTTGGACGGCTTAAATAGTGATTATCCCAAGAACTAACAGTCCATCCACATACTCATTGATCAATCAAAATAACTTAAAATCGATATTATTCTTAATGCTTGCTAAAAAAATTTTAAAAAAAAAACTTATGGAAAATTAAAAAAACAATAATAATAACGCAGAATAACTGTAATACTTGAATAAACAAACTTAGAAATGCATGTCAAACACGACATCTACAGATTTTTGTCTTCAACGATGTTTTGATCTTGTTATTGTATAGAACATTTTTGATGGCTCTCCTTGGACAAAACAAATTAAAATCCATAGTAGGTTTGATTCTTTAACCTTTTCACACAGGCAAGTAAAAGGTTTGAAAAACATATGTTAATCTGTTTTTATTGCGTCCGTGTTGTTCATCTGTATGTGTGTCTTTATTTTTCTTTTTATGTCCCGTACTCATGTGGTGTCCTTGTTTCTTAGTGTTTCCGATGTTGCCTTTGTCCATGGATTGTTCGTTCTTTTGACTGACGGTTCGGTTCTCACTTACTTCTTCAGTATAAAGACAATTGCAAGGACTAACTTTTCTGCGAAGACAAAGTCAAATATAACGATGAGTTATAAACTCCTAAGATAAGTAATGTTAAAAGGAAAAATTCAAATATCAAAACCGAGACAAAGCATTATCCTGAACCGCGACAAAACATTATCCAATATCACTTAAAATAGAAATTTGTTGACATTTTTGTTTCAACCGGCCTTAACATTAATTCAAAGGACTAAACCAAATGTACGCGAACTCAGCTTATCTAAAAGGACCGCCGAGAACTCGGCTTACTAAGGCAAATAACTGGGACAGTGTGAACTATTACAAACCGAGATCATCACTGGAGTTGCGAAATGTAGACGGCCTATTCCGGGGAACTGGTTTTGTATTAAACATGTTAGGTATGTTTCGTTTACCAATATAAGTTCTGTAGTGAAAAAAGGAACAAACACAAAGATAAACAAGTTCGACAGACACCAGTTGGAATGAGCCTTCGAGTATATACTGAAAGATCAATACCCGAATTAAAAAAATAGTAAATCAGTTGGCCATTTCGAGTTATCTTCCTTTAAAATTTGTTGTTTTTTTTAACCAATGATTATATATACATTTTTATATTTGTTAAAGAAAATAATTTTTAGATAAAATGGTCCTTTATACCTTTTCAACTTGCTAGGAGAAATGATAACTGAACGCCATTTATGTTCGTTCTTCTACTTGACAGGAAAGTTCCAATCCAGGAAAAGATAACACTTTATTAAAAGGGCTATACACACATTTCAGTTGATTATTTACCGAAGTACACATTAACTGGGTACAAGAAACACTATATCGCAAGACATCACGACTAGTCTGCTTTTGTTTGGCATTATTTGGTCAATTGTAGCTCTTCACTTCTCTGCTCAAGTTATTTTCATTGAATGATTACTCCAAATAAAGAACAAAGTACCGAATTACTTTAAATTTTGTTTTCTGCAAATGCGAATTTCGACAACTTATATCTCTTCAGTGCAGATTGAATCAAACATTTGGAAATCCATAGACCGAAATATGTGTAAAAGCTGACCAATAGAAGCTAAATGGAAAACCAAAATCAGCTAAGGACAGAGCTATGCTAGAGGGAGATACTTTTTAGTTTTTAAACATTTTTTTTAATTTAGACATTGCAAGTTTTCAAATGAAATCGGTAAAATATTTTCTACAACTAAAATGTATAGCAAAGTCTACAGAACGCAAACTACTATAGGTGTGAAACCACCAATTTATTTCTTTAACATTTTCAACTAAAATTTGGATTTCTCAAACCTCCCTGGACAATTTATCTTAGGTTTAACCTTGCCAAAACCATACATGTCGTGAAAGGCACATACCTGCTCTACATTATATCAAATTTTCATCATACCTTGAAAGCCTTCTAAGAGATTTCCGGTGTGTCGGGGAAAGCCACCTATTAATACGTAACACGGCGTCACAACATTGCGCAAAAATAGTCATTGGGAATTCCCCTAATTTAAGTGATCTAAAATTATACCTGGTCAATTGACCTTGGTCTTGAAATAAACCTAATGTATCAATGTATAAATGGGTGCGTCATTGATCAAATTCCCTTGATTAGTTTTAAAGGTGCAAGAATACAAAGTCTATCTTTAGATTCAAAAGGTCTATTTTCCTATTCGTTCCAACTCTGATTGGTTGAATTGGTGGTTTGATACCTATACCGAACTCAAACGTTAATCAAATTCTTCGGGACTCAAACGTTAATCAAATTCTTCGGAACTCAAACGCTAATCAAATTCTTCGGAAATCAAACGTTAATCACATTCAAAGGAACTCAAACAAATAACAATTTCTCTTAAGCAGATAATACAGAACTGAAATGTATAGCAAATTGTCAATTCTCAAATTAAACGTCTACAGAACTTATACATGTTATTATCTAAAACTCAAACGGAAATCAAATTCTGCAGCTCTCTAACATATAACAATTTCTCTAAAATGCAAATTTATAGCAAAGACTATAGTACTCAAACGTATAGCAAATTCTCCCAAACTCAAACATATACTAATTTATTTAGTTATTTGTTACCACTGGGTCGATGCCTCTGCTGATGTACTATTAGTCCCCGAGGGTATTCACCATCCCAGTAGTCAGTACTACGGTGCTTACCCGAAAGCCAATTCTATTTGGAAACTTACAATTTATAATTTGAAAACTAAGGAGTATCTCCCTCGTGCAAACTATGTAATTAGCTTAATTTTGCTTTACATTTAGATCCTATTGATTATTTGTTCATCTTTAAGTTTATGGCCTTCCAAACGTTTAGATTCTATCTGCGCTGATGAGACATAAGTTGTCGAAATGCGCATATGCAGAAAATAACTCACAGCAATTTCGGTATTTAGTTATTATGCATACACCAAATTTCAAAAACCAAATTGGTATAGCAAATTCTAAAAAAAAATCATTCGTATACAAAATTCTTCAAAACTCAAAATGTATATCAAATTTTCAAAAGCCAAATTCACGAATTTTGTCATTTATAACCACTTGGCTGATGCGGCCAATTGTTTACTGTTCTATTCCCGATACTTGTAGTCAGTGCTTCGATCAGTATCGATCTAAAATTGCAAAGTCTAAATTTAAGAAAATTTTGTTTAAAACTTAGGAGTATCATTAAGTTCTAAGCTCTGTCCTCCTCTAATTTTGGCTTTAGATTTAGATCTTATTAGTTATTATCGGTTCTTTCAATGTCCATATATATTTCGGTGTATGGACTTCCAAATGTTATGATTTAAACTTCTCTAAAAAGACATAAGTTATCGAAATAACAATCTACAGAAATTTAATCCACGGTATTTTATCACTCAAACATAAAACTAATTCTTAAAAAAATCAAGCGTATGGCAAATTCTCTGAAATTCAGAAGTTTTGCAAATCAACTATTTTAATTATATTTAAATAAAAGTCAACATGATATTTTACAACCACGATGCAGGAGGAAGGAGGCGTTAAATTGTATGTTTTAGTTGGGCTTTCCATATGTTTGTAAACATTAAGTATTTACAAAACAATAGGAAGCTAAACTGAACCATGAAAGTCAACGCCTCTGTCGTAAAAACCATTTATATCGGATACCTCAAACAAATAAACAGTTTTCAATGTATCTTCTAAATGTCAATTAAAAACTGTTTGTTCAGGGCTCAATGTTTTTGTGGCAGTAATAAAAAGTTACGTCTTTATTTTAAATCAATAATTTGAAAGAATAAAAAACGCCTGTCTTTCTTTAAATACAGTCCCATTGTCACGTTTTCTCTATTCTTGTAAAACTGCAATATTTTTTTCCAGATTTTATTATTAATTTCCTATAACAGCCAAAGTCCAAGATCCAAAGCAGGTGGAAATTCATCGGAAAATCTTAGACCGCGATGGTCCTGACTGTACAGCTATTTCAAAAGAAATAGTGGTTTAAACTGGTTTTATTGCGTACTACCCCCCCCTTTTCCATTGCGATAAATAACATACTAGTAATACCGAAGTTACTGTAAATGTAACTATCGAGAAGGCCATTACGACAACTTTAGTGCAGATATAGATTAAACATTTATAATAGGCTTAAAAGCTTGAAGAGACCACGTTATTGATTTAATTGAAATGGCAAACTCTGTTGTACAGACAAACTAATATCACCATATTTCCAATAAAGACAAAGCGATATGAATAGGAAATTAATGGTAAAATCTTGAATTTTTTTTTATTTCAGTGTATGAGATGTTAATATAAAAGAAAAGGATTTCTGACTTGAAATAAAATATTATGCTACTGATAATGCGAAGTGAAATTGCTAAATTACTGATGTCGCTCCCTTTTGTCATGGGAGTTCACACTATGAGTGCCTTAGTTCTAAATGTTATCTTTTTATTTCATTGCATTATAGCTGTCTCACGTCCCTGTTTTGTCTTTGTTTTTCTCTGTTGCCGTTTTTGCCATGTCTTTGGAATTTTGTAGTCATCGCTTCCCTTGTTCCTTCGGTAATCTATGAAATTAAGATTAACATACATGTCGTTTTTGCTTCGTTTCATTCTACAAAAGAACAAGATACATTTTGCATCACTGTAAAAATGTAATCTTATAACGGAAAACATCATCCGAACGAGCTCAATGGAATAAATAAAGGGATATGGAGTAAATGTGAATGAGACAAAATCCCTATAAAGACACGGTACGATTAGGAAAATTGAGCGTTTTTGTTTTTGTCACCCTGAGGTCTCCAAATTTTTTAGTAAGAAATGTCGTAAAAATCCTATATAACCAGTACCAGGAGTGTTGGTAACAAATCGAACTGCGAGCAACAGCCGATTTCACCCAAGAAAATTAAATCAATAACTCCATAAAATATATTTAGGTTAAAAATAAGTTAAGATTGTGATAAAAAATTTCATATAATTTAAAAACATATTAATTTTTGACCCCAAAAATATCTCGTCACAATGCAAACTTATGTTGATCTCGTCAACCAAGGATAACCCATGAAAACATTCCGGATTATTTCCAATGGGTCCTTCAAATAAGTATGAACGTAAATAATCTATTTAAATATTTCTGAGGTCAAAGTATTAATAGCAGGCGAAAATGGTAGTGCAGTTGGTCTTTAAGGTGGAGTCAATGTGATATCAGTTCTTCCTTATATCCAGTTAGTGATTTTCACTTCCTTTTTAAATCGAGTTATGTTAGTTATCGATTTGATGGAATCAGGAAGCGAGTTCCAATCTTGGATAGCGTTATAAAAAAATGATGTTGATTCTGTGCCTTTAATCTTTGGTATTACAAAATTAAAGGGACGTGATCGGGTATTATATTTATGGTGTTCATTTATTTTTACAGTTATTTTTTAAATATGATGGAGATTTATTATTAAAGATTTTATGCGCTTGGTTCAGTCTTAATTGTTTTACCCTTTGCAAATATCTCAAACTTTGTAATTCCGGTGTTCCTATTGTCTCTCTTGGCCCAAGTTTTTTTTTTTATAAATCTTACTGTTTTATTTTGAGTCCCTTGTAGTTGTTGTTTTAAAGATTTAGATATACCTGCATACCATGAGGAACATGAATAGTCAAAATGACATTGGATAAGAGCCATGGATAATGTTTAACTTGCTTCCGATGACAGACAATTCTCTTTTCTATACATAAATTTTAAACGAGAGTTAACTTTCTCAATGATAGCGTTTGCAGTTTTTTCACCAGATAAATTTTGATAAATTTCAATACCCAAATATTTAATGCTACTCTTCGATTTTATAACATGAGCATTACAATTAATTTAATTCCGATATTTTTGTTAATTTCCGCTTTGGTCCAAAGAGTATGCACTAAGTCTTACCAAGATGGAGAGATAATTTGTTGTCAACAAGCCACAAGCTACATGATTAAAGTTCTTTGCCGAGTTTGTCGGCTATAACATCAGGATCTTTATGTGAAAATAAAATAGTACTGTCATCGGCATACAAAAGAAGTTTACAATGAGGATTGATGCTGATGACCATATCATTCACATAACAAAGAAAGAGCAAAGGCTTAGAATACTACCCTGTGGAACACCACAAGTAATATTGGAATAATCCATGTTATTTGAAGAATGCAAAATATGCCTTGAAATCAATTGGTGTTGAAATTTGACAAAGCCGAAATTTGTACGGATGTTAGAAGCAATCTTGGAAATGGCAACATTGCACATTAATTCCTTCCTCTCATCTTATAGAATATTTATGCAAAATATGATGAAAATCTGCAACAAGACAATTAATGAGATATTGAATCCTCACTTTTTCAATGTAAAATGGCGGCCATCTAGGTAATGGTGACCCTTTTGAAAATTTTAAACATACAGCATATAACTTCAAATGGTGTTCTAACTTTAATCAAAGCTGGAAATAGTTTCATTCAGTCATTTCATAATTGAGTAGTCTTTCATAAAGCGTATCCATAGGTCTGTACCTCATTCAAGATGACCACCAGCGAGAACATCTTTAAAAGTGAACCCTAAAGCAAACACAGAATTAAACCAAGTCCTCAAAAATGTCTCCATTAGGTGCTTACCTCATCCAAGTTGGCCTCCAGACGGAATCATAGTTTAACATTAAACCTTATTGTAACACATTCAAATATCTTCTCACAACTGCTAGACGAATCAGAACCAAATTAGTCAGAATGGTAATTAGTTGTTTCTTCCAAAAACGTTTCCTGCAGGTCTGTATACCCCATTTAAGATCGAGGTTAGCTAGGAAGATAGCTTAACAGTTTAACATTAGACCCCATTTAAAGAAACCACTAATCCAATCGGAACAAAACTTGATCACAACATTTATTGGGCGGTCCCTTTCGAAAGGCGGCCACCAGCTGGTTAATTCTATCTATTATTTTTTTCTTTTTTTATGACTAGCACAAAACAACACAATAAACAGCTAGGGATTATTTTAAGAGTGGAAATTAATATTTCTATGTTTGCAGGTTTGGTCTATCCAACCGAGGAGCCTCAACCAACAATACCAAATTTGCTATGGCCGCTTGACAATACTTCCTATATTACTGAAATTATAAGCTCAGGTTCTGTTCTTATTGACAACGGTTATTGTACTATGGTCTTTACAACGCCACCAGTTGGTTCTCCAAATCAAGTTTTAGACTTCAGTATTAATTCCTATGTTGATGTAAATATCAGTTACCCAGATATACCAAACAAAGATTATTCGTTCTCTGGACGGTTCAGATCCACTCATACCAATGGTGCCCTTTTTCACTACAAAGCAAACGCTAGAACTGGACCATTTCTGGATATGATGCTTTACATGACCAGTGGGACTTTAAAAATGACAAGATCTTTGTTTGGACAGCCAACTGAAAAGTCTACAACAGTTACTACTTCCGTTACAATTAATACTTGGCATTATGTCAGCTTTGGGATGGACACCAGTCTTGGAAGAATGAAAGTGACTTTTAATGGACATATAGAGGTGGATGAATCGTTTACTACAGATATAACTTTCATATCACCTGGGGTATTACGAATTGGAGGAACTTTTGACCAAAGTCAGCCAAATTTCCAAGGTACAATAACATGTGCTGCTTTTTGGGAAGATGCAAAAGAGCCAATCGTAAAGGATGCAATTGATATATGCGAGGCTTCAAACTGGATGCCAAGTGAGTATACAGACTTTACATCAGCTTTTAAAGGGGTTCACACTGCTAGTTCTTTAGTTTTGTGGCGTTCTTGATCATTTTTGTTTATTTTTTTTTTACTTTGTCATACTGTCTCAATTCGTGTTGCTGTAAATTTCCGTGATTTTGGATTTATGATTTTAGAATTTCCCCTTGCCTCGTTCTTGCTTCGGTATCCGTTTGCCGATGTATCAGCAAACGAATATGAAAGCAACACACTGTAGAAACTTTGAAAAAATAACTAAAGACATGGAATAAATTTTGGCATGAAAGATGACATATAACATAAAAGTAAAGAGGATTAAAAAAAAAACAGATTTCATCTGCGAACGATTACTGTATCAAAAAGGCAAAACGGAATAAAAAATTGAAAAGCACTGTCATTCAGGTGCAATAAATGTCAACAAGAAAAAACCAAAATGAATAGAACTGAATAAATACGAAACAGTTTCAGTGTAAAAAAAAACACTGAGAGAATTATAGGTGTTTGAGACTCAGCATCAAAATAATAAACATTTGTTATGTGTACAGCATGCGATATCTCGGAGATATATGTACAAGGTTCAGTTCAAACTAGACCTGTGACCCTTTCTGAACCCTGTACAAAGTTTCTGTGAACAGGTTAGGCATCTAGCACACAAGTGACACTTTGGGTATAACTAAGACAAAATAAGTGTAATTAGACATAAATATACAATACCTTTCAAATAAAAAGGTTCAAAGACGAACTTCAATAAGCAGTCAAACAAATTAACGAAAAAAAGGATCATCAAGTCAAATACATCATCAAACGAAAACCAAAATAAATATCATTTCTTCAATATTTCGATATTTTTAGCATTTCTCTGGAATTACTAAATAAGATATATTCTGAATTTAGAAAATTATAAAGCACTTATTTATTATTTATTATCATTTATTATTTGTTATTTCGATTTGAAATTAAAAAACACTATATATGTATATGTTGGATTCCTTGCAATTCGCTGAGCCCAAAATATGTTTGATTATTTCTGCAGATACCCCAGATTGCACCGGATCAGCCACAGTCAAGAAAAATAATACTGCTGCAGGTTACTTCTTAGCCCAAACTGGGATCTATAAAAGTACTCTAAACCTGATGTTAACATTACATACATATACACTCCTGCAATGTGCCTTTGAATGTCTCCGTCGTGAAAACTGTTGGTATTATTGGTATGATCATTCAGCGCCATCTTGTGGAGATTGTATGTTGTATGATAGTTCTGTAAAATCGTGGCAAATTTCGGGTGATGTCACTAATGATATATATAAATGGACAATTTAGGAGAACTTAACTCAAGTATCAAAATTTTGCAGTTAGTTTAAGACAATAAGTCTAAAGCATTCTTCAATAACTTAATTTCGTTAGAATCATTTATACAATACTGATACTAGGGACTGTCATACCTACCTCTAAAACATCGAGTCTTTACAAGGAAATAAAAATAGTCCACTGTCATTTTAAAGAAGTTCTGGACTGGGTTGCACAAAAGTTAATAGACTATTAAATATTTAATAGTCTATTAAGCTTTATCATTTCCTACTAATCTAATAGACTTTTAACTTTCAATAGTCTATTAAGTTTTAATTGAGTTTTGTGCAACCCAGTCCTGAGCTCTGAATGCATTGTGAAAATGTCTAAAAATAGGAAAAATAAAAATGTTATATTAAGTAAAAGACCATCGCATATTTCGACTAAATATTTAAACAATGAATGGAAAATGGTGTAAATGTTCATGAGAAAACGGTAAAGCTTGGCAGTAGAACGTTGCTTTTATTGCTGTTCTTCATCTTGATATGCCTTTTCTTCTTTATTGGTAAAGTTCAAGACCACTTAAAATGTTCTATATATTTTGTATTAGATGGATTTGAAGTCTCTTTGATATACAATTAATAATGAAGGGATAAGGAGTTACTGAGACAAAGTGTCTACAAATACAAATCAATAAAACCAAGCAATTAAACAACACTTTTATTGTTGTTCTTTGGCCTGAAGTCATACCGAAGCTTTTTAGAATAAGCTTTGCTCAGAATGAAGTATATTTATTTATCAGTTTTGCATGTTTCACATCAACAGAACGTAAAAAAATTATAGATAAGCAAGGAAAGGATATGGAGTAAATGCAAATGAGACATGAGAAAAAAAAACATGGCATAACAAAGCAATGGATCAACGCTTTTATCATTGTTCTTTATACATACATGCTGTCGTGTTGTATTCTTATGACCAAATGAAAGGCAACTGATAAACATCTGGATTAAAGTAAAGGCGAACCCAACCGTTTGTCTAAAGGGACAACGGCAACATCGGAAACACCACGTAAGTACGAATAAACACACATACAGATGAACAACATGGACACAATAATGACCATGATAGAGATCGGGGATCTCACGAATCAGAAATTCTACTTCTATATTAATTCACGAAAAGCGTAAGGATTTTGACGTTTCAATACTGAAGACCCCGTTAGGGCAGTTATACTCCGGCATATGACGTCTTCATTTTACAACTTATTCTCTGTTTTGATTCCTGTTTTTTGTGAAGTGGTTTGACAACAGAGCGAAATTACTGTCTAAAAACTTATACACCAAGGTTATTTTCAACCACTGTTGCACTTCTCACTTCAGTCAACCGAAATTACGTTATGCTGGGCCAACCATTAACATTTGTACAACCAAATCAATTGATGTATATTTATGAATATTTGAAAGAATAGAAGAAATTTTAAGTATTTGAGTAACTCGTCATGCCTTTTTCGACACAACAAGCGCTTGATTATTTGAATTGTGACCGCCTCATTAATAAATGCTTCAAACATATTCCGTCTCATACGATCATTAAAAAAGTTACTGAATAGTTAACAGTCCCTTTTGGAAAAAGGTGAAGTTTCGGTCCGACCTGTGATGCATGTACCTATTCAGTACCATTGCAGTCTATGATATTTCGTCGAATATTCACCTGCTTTGTAATTTTGCCTTTTGGACGTTGGCTCTTCACAATTGATTCGTAACACAAGAGCTATCACAAATTATTCGGAACTTCTCATTCCAAATAGTTGTCTAATGGATCAGGGATCCAGGGATTTTTAAAGTTCTGTAATAAAATATATCAGTTTCTGGTAGAAAATTTTGAAGTTTCTGTCCGAGCTATTATTAAATAAGTCAGACTAAAATGAACAATCCAAGGAAAACGGCAATATCGGGAAAGAAAGAAACAAAGACACAACATGATTACGGCACAGAAAAGAAAACGAAGACACACACATTCAAAGCTGAACAACACGGACCAAACGAAAAAACCATGGGCGAGATCACGTGTACCGACTGAGTTGGCATCTCTCGCCGTATTTTACATGCCAACTGTGGCATCAAAGCCAAATCCAGCAGAGGAAAAACAAATAAGCAAAGAGAAAGATCTGCTGCCACCTGGGAAACAGAAATCCCAACACGTCCCAAAAGATTGTGATGTCGACCGCATAACTTCTGCGGTAATGACCTCAAGCTATGGGTAACACAACCTTGCTCAACTAGCCTCTTTCTAAGCAATAGCTCTATCAAGGAAGTCACTGTATCAAGCACAGGCCCTTGAGTAGCGAATGAGATGGGAGATAAAAACTTCATATGCTGGCACTTTCGGAATGTTGCCACAAAGAAAAGGGAAGTTGACTGTTGCAAAAGTGAAGTCATCGCGTTTGTCATACAATCCAGTTAGTAGTGTAACTCTATTGTCAATTTCGAGATGAAGGTCAGGGAACGAGGCTGATGTGGAGGAATCTTTAGAATCCTTAATTTCTAGCCTTTTGGGTAGATAAGATGAAGGAAATCTCCAAAGCGAGGTTTGTTTAGTGATAAGATATAATCTATATAGCGGAAGCTGATATAAGAGGACTATGCCAGATCTTTTATTTCTATAAAGAAGCCTCTCGACGAATTCGGCCTCATATGACTGGAGAAACAGATAGACTCAAAGAGGTGCACACGTTGTGCCCATAAGAATTCCGATAGAAGGTTGAAAAAACTGGACAAATATATTGTCGGTCAGAGACTCTTAACATTTCTATCACTTCTTCTCTTGCATATTTGTACTGTGATTCTAGGTCGGAATTCACAAAGTATGCTTGTTATCTGCCTTTAACAATGTTCTTAGGTATTCGTTCGCCGTTCTTACGGGAGAAACATCTATGAATTAAATCTTTAAGCCGACATTTCAGTTGTTCATAGAAAATGGTAGTATGAAGTGTGGAGAAGCAAAAGTTTTAATCCTGTTACAGTGGGATAACGATCTCGATTTTCAGATGTCAAGCAAATCTTTAGAGTTTTTTAATATCCACATTTCATTAACACCACTTCTTGAAAAAGCTAGTATAACGATATTTGTGAAGGCCCTCTTTTACGGCTGTCACGATACTTTTTTACAATTGGAAGGATACTATTTTTACAAAGCTTTGATAGCTCCCACTTACACAATTGATGTGAATATTTGATTGCCATAAAACTGGTTTAACCCACCATTTCTTTTGATATGCCTGTACCAAGCCAGAACCGTTGTGGTTTTCAATTTTTATACGGTTACGGTGGTTTGCATCTACTATGTCTTGTTGCTATTTGGATGTTGGCTCCTGACAGTTTTTAGGTAATTTTGTTTACCCGCATTCGTTTCTTTTACATCTGATAATACTTTAATAGTAAAGTTGAGTAAAATTTAAAAAAACACCAAATTTAAAAAATGAAATCACATATCAATGTTCAAAGTTTTTAGTTTAGTGTCATCAAAAATTGCCGCTTTATTAATTATATATTTGATATGTTTTAATTGGATAATCATTATTTCTATAGTAATTTTTAAAAAAAAAGGTTGTATAAATGATATGTTTAGTTGAGATGTATGATAGATATCAACGAAAAAAAAGATAAGTTTTTCTAAACAGATATCCAATAATCTTGCCTAAATTTAAATGCTGATAATCAAACCACTTAAATGTAATTTGATTATTTCTATAATTTTTAAATCCCATATTTTACAAAAAATCACACTACATGCACATCATTAACTAGCCATATATACCAGTGCTTTACATACGTTATAACCAGTGCATTGTTGAATTTGTCATTATAAATGTAGTAGCAATGGATCCTACCATAGTAAATGCCATTATCACTGAACAGGATTGGTTATGTTTAATCGGAGTAGCACCTTTTGAATCTACAGTGTCGGAATGAGCACATGCAGAAACTAAATAAGCAGTAACTTTGGTATTTTGTTATTTTTTAAAGAAAATGTTTTGTTTATTTTTTAAGAAGGTATCTTGATTAGAGCTATCACAGTAATCAATTTTCGATTTTAAAAAGTAAAGAAGGCTAAAGACTCATTAATTACACATTAAGGAGCACTATAGTTTGCGTTTTAGGGCAAAACATAAGTAAAAATATCAATCATTTTCCTAATATACTCTCAAATGTTTTCCTATTTCAAGTATTTGCCATTGAACAATATAATGATCTTCTTTCATAATTGGTGACTTTTCTATACGAAATCTATATGTAGAAGTTTTTTAACTGAAGTTTCATATGTTAGAAGCCTTGATAAGTATGTCCTTAGCCAGCTGTAAGTAACTGCAAGCATTTCTAAAGAAAGTACCCATATGTATTGTGTTCATGTTTTGTATACTACATTGAAAAGGTACTCGTCTTGATAGGTTGCAATTTTTTCTAGTTCCATTTTTACGGTAGGTCTTTTTGTGTATTTATTTTTTACCCATTCACCAAACATAGGGGGAGGATTTGGATTAAAAAAAAAGAGTTTAACCCCACCACAATTTGTGCGCTTGTCCCAAGTCAGGAATGTAGAAAAAAGAAGGGAAACGGGGAATGTGTCAAAGAGACAACGACCC
>MJUU01060191.1:2623-19150 GCA_002080025.1 Modiolus philippinarum
GAGGAGTTTGCGTCATATGCCACATGTGTTTAATCCACATCTTTTGGTCTTTGTTAAAATTGACATCATGGGGCCTCTTGTTTGCACCAAGACCAATATCAAAAATCCGAAAGCTTATTGCGCATCTACAGACTATATGCAACAATTCTATAACAAAATTAAATCCCTAAATCCATAAATGTAGGAGGAGTTTGTGTCACATGCCACATGTGTAAAAATTGACATCATGGGGCCTCTTGTTTGCACCAAGACCAATATCGAAAATCCGAAAGCTTATTGCGTATCTGCAGACTATATGCAACAATTCTACAACAAAATTAAATCCCTAAATCCAAAAATGTAGGAGGAGTTTGAGTCACAAGAAAAGTGTGACGGATGGACGGACGGACGGACGGACAGACGGAGGGTATAACATTATCCCCGAACTTTCTTCGAAAGTGCGGGGATAATAATGTACATGTAAGTTAATAACTGTTTAGCAGTCAACATGGTCAGGGGACTGACCTCAATATAGAAGTCATTTTGGAATTTACTAAGGTAGTCACTGTACAATATATTTCTGACAAATGCAAACTACAGGTCAGATTGAAAAAAGAAGCTTCAATTTAAATATTTCTACTCTTCTTCAAATTAGTATGATCTAAACACCATGAAAATTGAAGATTTTGCTTAATTAAACCGCAAAACTCTGATGCATAAATTATACTGTCATCAAGATAACAGTAAACAACTATAATGGAAGAAAATTACAATCACATGCTACAATCCACACGGGAACCGCACCAGAAAAAACACATAACAGACTAGACAAACTTAAAGGGAAAGTTCAGTCAAAAATCAAAATTTGATATTCTGTTATTGACATGTCAAACATCCATAATACCTCGACAAAAAAATTATATCTTTATCTTTAAAGTCAAAAAACGAACTAAGAAATGTCAAGAAATTACTAGTGGGGGTCCGCCATGTTTACATAGGTGGCGACACAATCGATATTACAACATCTAATTACCGTTGTACATGTATACTGCGGAAACGTGACATGTACTGTGTTACCATGCGGGTTCATAAGTTCATTTTTGCAATTCATGCAATTTGGTTTTACTGGTCCGGTTTTCTGATGTTTCAAAACTTTTCTATTTAAAATCAATGAAATATTTTGCTTAGGTGATCGTTTTATTGTTTTCATTCTCATATTAATTAGGACATAGAAATTCTGATAATAATCTCTTGATATCTCCTTTAGTTGTTTTTTTTATCTTCTTCATCATCATTTTTATGCAATTTATCTAGGATTCAAAACAATTCTTTCCTAAACTAAATAACACATGCTATTGCTATTGCTATTGCTAAAAAGAATAAATAAATCCTGCAAGCAGAACAATATTTATTGTATTTTAAACCATCTCTGTTATCTGCGTAATTTCCGAGAGATGTGACATTCATCTGGGGGATTTTTTATGCCCCCACCGCTAGGCGGTCGGGGGCATTAAGGTTTACCCTGATCCGTACGTCCGTCCGTACGTACGTACGTCCGTCCATCTTTTTGGTTTCCGGATGATAAATTGAGTATCCTGCATCGGATCAAATCAAACTTGGCCGCATGCTTACTTATCACCCAAGACAGAACCCTATCGATTTCCAGGTTGGTACCCCCAAGGTCAAGGTCACAGTTGCTAAAAATAGACTAAAATTTCAATAAAATTTTGGTTTCTGGATGATAACTTGAGAATACTACATAGGATCAAAACCAAACTTGGTCACATGCTTACTTATCACCGAAGACAGAACCCTATCGATTTCCAGGTTGGTACCCCCAAGGTCAAGGTCACAGTTGCTAAAAATAGACTAAAATTTCAATAAAATTTTGGTTTCCGAACGATTACTTGAGTATTCTGCATCTGATCAAAACCAAACTTGGTCACTTGCTTACTTATCACAATAGACATAATCCCATAGATTTTAGTGTTGATACCACCAAGGTCAAGGTCACAGTTGCTAAAAATAGATAAGTATTACATATAAGACTGTTTCTCAGATTATTTGTTTGAACTACACATTATATCAAAACCAAACCAGTTCCAGTGCCTATTTATCACAGGAGAAAGATCCTTTCTAATAATATTTGATAAATATATATTGTATATAGTTATGCCTTTAATAATTTATGGGTTTCGATTGCAAGGAGGCGGGGCATCCGTGTCCCATGGACACATTCTTCCATTTTTTTTTACATTAGCACAAGAGTATTTTATTTTGGATCCTACATTCGAATATTCCAGAAAGGGGAAGTACCAGGCATTTTTCCATACTATTTTCTCAATATTTGCTGAAGTCATATTTTTCGAAAAAGGCGATTTTTCAATCGAATATTAGCACTGTGTGGGGAACGTTTATTATTTTATCCAGGAATTAGTCTATTTCGAAATCAAGTGTCGCCACATCGTGGAGTTGAATATTCTTAATCCAAAAAAAAAAAGAAAACAAAACAAAAACTGTCACATTCCTCCAAGTCCATTCGTAATTCAAAACCTTCATCGGCTATAAAAAACATTGTCTTGCACATAGTTCCTTCACGCATATCTAGAATATATATATATTTTTTTAATTTTTGTGATTACCTGCAGGAGGTGATTGTATATTGTAACAGTCGTGAAACATTCTGTCTGCATCTGTATATTTCACTGTCATCTCAATATACGCACGTGTCCCTCTCACCGGGGCAGAGCTGTAGACTTACACGCCTTACTATACACGTAATTATTAACAGTTTTTTGGGATCAAATGGATGTTAAAAATAAAATAACAAGAAGAACATGAAGCCTTTTATCTGGATACACTTTCAAAATCAAATTCAATATTTCATCGCTAGTAACTATACGGAATGAAGAGGATATGAAGACACATTTTATTCAACAACAACATGAACAACAAGGGATTTATCCTACTTTCTTGGATCTACAATCTTCTGTCCATTGAAGCTAAAATTAAACTAGTCCTAGATTGAAGTTGTGTAACTTGTTTATTGAGGAAAATATATATTTATTGAGGCTTGTTTAGGGGGGTCCAAATATCCCATATCCCAGTAAATCTGGACAAAAATATCCCTTTGAAAATTGAAGATATCCCCATAATTATTGGAATATCTTATATCCCATGGTCAAAATATCCCATATCCCGGTCAGTTTTGTCTCAAATATCCCGTATCCCATAGATAAAAATCGTAAATATCCCATATCCCAATATACCCTAAACAAGCCTCTGTATTCGGGTTCATAAATTGACTTTTTATTAACCCATTTTTGTGGAAGTCCTGTTACTTGGCTAAGTGTCAGTCTTATCATACAACATTTTAATGTCTCTGTCAGAAATTGTGCAGCAAGTTTCAGTGCATACCTTTTATATTCTTATGTTGGTGGTATACACTAGTGTACTTTATTCCGTAACATGGGGTTTTTTGGATGGCTTAAATATTCAAGGGTAGTTCATGTATTCCGGAAATTAATACACTGTCACACTTGTCATATAGGTTTGAAAACAGATAGTTCAAAAATACTTGATATATCCTTGATACAATTTGTGAAAGCGGATAGAAGAGGAAATATATGATACCACAACATTTCTTATAATACCCATGGATGTCGGATCTCCGGCTTAAAGCCGAGACACGAACGCAAAGGGTTTTAATAAAAAAGGCCGATATTTATTTGAAGCTGCACTTGATTGTTCGGCAAAATTTCGTATTTTTTATCGGGATATACAGGATAAATCAATAATAACTTTTCGTTTGTTTCAACTGGGACTAATATAACAGGGATTTGAAACATTTACATTTCTTACAATTTCGGTGTCGCGGCAGATTTACCTGTAAATCGTCGTATTTTTAGCATTTCTCTGTTGAAACATAGGACACTTTTTGTACACTTTACATGAACATTTTTATACCGATTTTAATACAAAATGCATCATTTTATAGAAGAAAGATTGCTGCAAATCATAGTATAATTTTTGTAAAATAAATTCATTCCAAAGTACACACATTTTGCTCTTAAACTTGGATAAATTTGGTTTTTGTTATATTAGTCCCAGGTTTCAAACATATAAGTTTGGTTTTACTTTTGAAAATAACACCCTTTTAGACTATAATGCAAACAAAGCAGTGTTTTCATGATGACACCTTTTGCATCCTACAAGGTGTAAGTCATGTGCGGTAGATTATATGATTACCTGTAATACATGCACAGGCGTGTGCCACACCTAGCAAAGGTGAGGTAAAGTTTTGGTGGCAATAAACAAACCACAATAAACATCGTTACCAGGTGACTAAATGAAGTGAACTGTACAAAATTTCAGTGATAAAAACAAGAAAAACAAATAAAAAAACAAACAAAATACAAAAAAAAAAAAAAAACGTGTGTGTATCATATATACCAGGAAGAAATGAAATTAGTCTATAGTGTCTCTTATTACTTGTGGAAAACGTTTTTTATTACTGAGGGATTTTTTACCTTTCCATACAAGTTTTTGATCCATATTATGATTGCGTACATAGCAGTATGTGGAAATAAGAGGAGACGTGCCTGCCTAAATGCAGAAGAAAATACGAAGCCTAGCACATGTGTCTCATCAGAATACGTGTTGAGCCGGGCCAATATGAAAAAGTTCCATTTTTAGTAAAAAAAGCACAAGATACAATACTCATAACGCACATCAGCACAATAAAAACATATTTTTTTACCTCGCTGACTAGGTGACAGTATCTTTTATATAAAAAAAGATCTTCAGATTTTTAACTTTCAAACAGAAAAAAGAACAAACCTAGAGACCTCTGTGCTTGTTGTCGAATTGAAGCTTTTTGGTAAAAACTGGTAAAGCAAAGACCAACCGACTTCTTGCCAGTCGTGAACGACAAACTTGCACCGTACAGCAAGCCATTGTGTATTTAGCCATTTAGTTTTTTTTAAGTCTGGTATATTTTAGCATATTCACTGGTTTGAATAGGTCAACAGTAAATGCAACGTATCATAAGAGATGTATTGTGAGTTCAATATCCAAAGTTGTAATATTGTTGGAATAAATCTAATTGACTAAATTTGTACACTCTCGGACATATACATGGAGAGTATTAACATAATTTCATGGTGATTATTATTAACATATAAGTCCGTCCAATATTTAGTCTCATAAAACGCTCAAATTTTGTAATAGACGAGTTTCCAATTGGTGAATTTTCCCGGAAAATTTTGACGTCACAATATAGAATTTTTGGCCGTCACAATGTTAAATGACGCAATTTACTCCAATTGACCCCAGGTCAATCGGGGTAATTCATTCATATTCATAAAATGAAATTGGAAATTCGTCTATTGTACCTCATATTTGACCAACTCAACAAGATACAAAATGTATGTATCCTAAAGGCGGATTTCACAGGGGGCGTAAGCCCCTCTTTTTGCCGAAAAACAAAAATTGTTGTGGGAATTCTAATTAACTAACCGTATTGTTATGAATTGTACTTGAAAATGAAATATTTATAGATTTTGATGAAAAAAATATGCTTTGAAAGTTACAGTATCTGGATACACATATTTTTTTGTGAATGAATGTCGCAACTGCATTACAAACATTATTCTGACTATGGAATAAATAATACATTGACTTGTTTACTTTGTATACTCAAACATAATAAAATCGCAATAACCTCTGTCGCGTGCATGTCACAGATGACTACCTGAAACAAATTCACCTGTGTCACACTGGTCACCTGTGGTTTTAATTGATGACAATAAACAATTACAATTAACAAGGTAGCACGTTATGGAGGATTAAGTTTTGTCAACAAAGAAGTGTACGTGCACAATTTCTTAACAGTGAAAAATATCCACACGTGTACACATTCCCCATTCGTTATCATGGTTATTGAAAGGAGGAAAATTAACGTATGCATGCAATTTACATTCTCATGAAAAAGGGTTAGTTTCTTTAAATTATTTATTTATTACTAATAGAAACTCGAAATTTGGACAATAAACAGTTTTTCCTAACTTCATGTTCATATTTTTGATCGACGTAAATTGATAGCGTACATCGTATTTCATTTCTTCTATATGGTATGTGGATATAGAGTATTGACCAATCAAATCATAATATATAAGGTACCGGACGCTTTATATAAGGTACCGGAAGAAGTCAATATGGCAGTCCCCTGCTTGTTAAAATTTTGATACAAAAACACAAATTACAGAATAAAAACTCAAGATCTGGAAACGGGTCATGGCAACTACGTTTTAAAATACATGTTTGAATAACATATCAAATTTAATTTTTTGAGTGAACTTTCCCTTTAAATAACAATAGGATCTCGGGATAGCAGAATTGGTACCTGTTAGTGCTTCAAAATTTTAAACATGTTAATTAATTTTATCATATCTTTATTTTATTTCATCTTCATTGACCGTTGATTCATGACTGTACTTACAATAAAGGGCTACGCCAAGCGCAGCATGATACGACCGCAGCATGTCGACCACTGAAATTTCAACAAAAGTAGTTTAAAGTGAATGTGGACACAGTAAAGAGCTTGACACAATAATTAGATGGACACAAAAAGAAGCTAGACACAGTTATTAGCTAGAAACAAAATAGGGAAAAAACCCTTTTGATTACTTACTGATAAAAAACCGTAAGAGCTATGCAAAATATGTACTATCAACTAAAACTTTACATCCATAGAAATTCAAAGAAAAAATCCATCGAAATCTGATGAAAAATAAAGATATGACACATTTAGAAAAATTGCAATTTTGGCCCCTTTGACCCCTTGTAGCTCCGAAACAGTAAGAGCTACAAAAAATCCGTTGAAATACTACTGAAAGCTTATATGAAGAGCAATCCAAAGAAAAAAATCCCATCGAAATCCGATGAAAAATAAAGATTTGACAATGGAAAATAAAGATTTGACATATTTAGAAAAATTGCATTTTTGACCCCTTTGACCCCTTGTAGCTCAGAAACGGTAAGACCTACAAAAAATCCGTTGATATGCTACTGAAAGCTTAGCTGGGAAAGGAAACAAGTTACCAAAAATCTAATAGCTGAGTGCTACATGTATATTAATTTTTCGCAAGGAATCCATTGAAAAAAACTGCATCAAAATCGGACTTCAAATAAAAAAATTATTTTTTTCGGAGATTTTCCCCTGTTGGGCCCCATTTATCTCGTGAGTGGTACATGCTACGTGAAATCCGTTGGCATACACCAGATTGGAAATTTCCTCAGGAGCACACTGAAACAAACCCCATCAAAATCCAATAAATAATAAAGATTCTACAGTCAAATATGTGAAAACACCTCATTTAACCCTTTTTTGGCCCCTAATTCTGAAATGGGTGGGGCNCAAGTTACCATGCCTCGTCTTATTAGATAAAGACATGTAAATTCAACTCCATGTAGGTCCTTTGCATATTGTATTATGAATATAATATTGATTGATTTATTACAAATAAAAATATTTGCATATTTAAAAAGCAGATAATACCACAACAATATAAATAACGAATTCAAAATGGCGGAAGACTACCGATCTACCTTAATTGAGATTCCCAAGGCTAAACAATATTATAAATTGTTTCGAAAAGGAAATGACAAAACAAACAATTTATGAACATCGCTTTATTTAGATTTATTTATTTTCATAACCCCCAAAAAATGATTGTGTTAATAATAATAATCATTGAAATCAGCCAGTACAACATAAATTATAAACAATTTAAACAGTGGACAGAGCTTATACTTACCAATACTTACTTTCAAGAAATCGTCAGCTGTCGACCTATACGGCGCCCTCGACCTATCTGAGAACGGATCCAAAATTTTCCCAAAACATGGGCCCTTCGACCTATACGCCCTATCGACTTTTAAGTCGTAAAATACGGTATCATGATCCATTAAAAATTTGTCAAATCCATTATTCAAAATAAGATTAAAAAGTTTGCCTGAGCTATTTTTTATTGCTAGACCTCTATAATTTATTGGATTATTTCTGTCTTGTAGGAACCAGAGCATACGTTCGCCATTCCTCTTGAGCTTTCATTACCGCGGTATCAGGTGACTGGTTTACCGAAAACTGACGGTTGCCAGTCTATTTCACATGAAAACAAAACGCGAAACAACGTTGTTGGACATAAACAAAATTGGGAATTTTATATCTTGATATTGGGAAAAATTAGGTTTTTTGCCCATTGAGAATGGGACCGAAATTCGGCCCTAAATGCACTATAGATTAGGCCCTGTTAATTAAACCACAAAACTCTGATGCATAAATTATACTGTCATCAAGATAACAGTAAACACCTATAATGGAAGAAAATTACAATCACATGCTACAATCCACACCGGAACCGCACCAGAAAAAACACATAACAGACTAGACAAACTTAAATAACAATAGGATCTCGGGATAGCAGAATTGGTACCTGTTAGTGCTTCAAAATTTTAATTAATTTTATCATATCTTTATTTTCTTTTATCTTCATTGACCGTTGATTCATGACGGTACTTACAAAAATGTTCTAAGAGTTGTGAAGTGTTCTAACATGTCTAACTAGTTCTTATAAGGCCATAATCAAAAGTACCATACATTCTCATCCCTGCCCGCCCCATCTTTTTTCACCAACAATTAAGAAAATATATATTTTGTTTTTGGACAATTTTGGGTAAATTTCTTGTACAATAACAATTTTTTTTGCCAAAATTTGATAAAAAATATTAAATAAAATTCCCTGCTCGCCCCAAATTCTGAGAAAAATTGGATTAGAATCTAAGAATTATGTATTATGGCCTGAAGTTATTTTCATATTTTTCAAATTTGCGGTTGGTTTTTCCAGTGCTTTCTGAGCCAAAATACTCAGGGTCTGACACTGATGTTAACCAAATGAAAAAGAAAGGAAATGGGGTAAATGTCAAGGAGACAACATCCAATATCCAGTTAAAACGACTCAAAACAAAGCTTCTAGGGGTCACCGTACGGTCTTTGACACAGTGAGGAAACTCATCCCATATAGCAAGCCTTAAATGGCCCCCAAAAAGTAAAAAAAGTGAATAAATCAATGGAAACAAACCGCACCCAATAACCCAAATATCAAGAAACTAAAATTTTAAGGAGACAAAGACAAGCCAATGACCAACATATTTCTTACTTGAGGGCTTAATTTCCTCCCCCTACCTATTTTTTTGGGGGGGGATTTCTTCAACTATTGGGCTCCACTGTCTAAACAATGAACGTCAAATTTATTTTACCTATAAACAATTGCTCTAAACTATAAACATCAAATTTATTTTTGTGACGTAACATTTCATTTCTCGGCCATTTTTGTTTTCTTTTCACGGCCCCTTGAAGACATTAATGTCGATGATCTTGGCCAATCCCTACCTCTGTCTGCTTGTTTTTTAATCTTTTATGTTTTGATATGTGTATATATTTTTTGTTTTACCTTTTATCGCAGTTCGACAAGAATTTTAACTCATTTGTTTATTTATGCTTACACGAACTGCCGCACAGCACTCTTTATTTTATTTCTTACTTGGGACAGGTGCAAAAATTGTGGTGGGGTTAAACCCCTTTTCTTGGATCCAAACCATCCCCCTATGTGTGGTGAATGGCTAAAAAATAAATACAAAAAAAGACTCGCAGTACAAATCAAACTAGAAACTAGAGCTGTCGCCAAATTGCAACCAATTATGCCCCTGCTCATTGAACCCTGAATCAATATGGCAAGTGCAAATTTAAGCGTGTGTTGACACAATACAGGTGTTGACACAATACAGGTGTTAACACAGTACAAGTATGGACACAATGATATGCCTCCCCTTTTTCCAAAATATATAAAAGGGAAGTTCTGAGCTTGAAAATCAATTCTATGGGTGCTAGGCAATCTTCCTGTAAAGTTTCATCCATTTTGAGGCACTTTGAATTTTACCGCCTTTCTCCAGTTTCCATAGCAAGGCAGCCATTTTGAAAATTCTGAGACCCAAAATCATAAATATGGGTGCTAGACATCTTTCTTGTAAATTTTCAGCAAATTTGAAGCACTTTGAATTTTGTACTTCCCGCCTTTTTTCAATTTCCATGGCAACCGTGGCCATTTTGAATATTCCAAACATTGTGTGTGAACATCTACTTATTGTTAGTTAGATTCCTTTGAAGTAGTTGGAACTTGTTTGCAAACGTTCTAAAAAACATAAATAGTTGTGTTTTTCATTCGTACGGACGGACAAGGGTAAAACAATATGCCCCCGACCTTCCGTCGCGGGGGCATAAAAAGTCTAACATATCAAGACGAGTACCCTTACAATGAATTACATACAAGAGACTCTCAAGAGCCTGTATTGCTGATATTGACCCAGATCACTAATTGACCTTTTGAACTGATACACACAAAAGTAGTGCTTAATTCGGTCAACCACTCCGCAGGCTTCGAAGGTGTACTGTTTACTCATAACTGAATGAATGGACATTGTAATGGCTGTTTTGGAAGTAGAACTTACTGCAAACCAGAGGCTCCCAGGAGCCTGTATCGCTCACCTGGTTTTCATTTGCCACAATCAAGCTAACATTGTTGTAAGTTATACAGTTNAACTTCAGTCTCTCTAACTTTGGTAGCTCAAACTCAACCAAATTTTGAACTGTATTTAAAGTCTGATCATGTTTTACTATATGTCTTTGTTGGACTTCTTTGACAAAAACATTCTTGCTAAGGACCACTTTTGACACCAGTTTTGAAGTCAAGACATCATTATGTAAATGACGGTCAACAACAATTTTTAACACCATAAAGTCGCAAAATCAATATCTATTTGGAAACAAAATTTTATTGAAGTCAGACAATGTTGAATTTTCCCGCCTTTTTTGGTGGTCATTTTGAAAATGGCGGTCAATGTACAATTTTCAACACTGGTTTTGAAGTTGCAACATCAATACCTATTTGGAAACCAAATTTCATTGAAATCAGACAATGTTGAATTTTCCCGCCTTTTTTGGCGACCATTTTGAAAATGGCGATCAACGAAAAAATTTTCAACACCGGTTTTGAAGTCGCAACATCAATATCTATTTGGAAACCAATTTTTATTGAAATCAGACAATGTTGCATTTTCCTGCCTTTTTTGGCGGCCATTTTGAAAATGGCGATCAACAAACAATTTTCAACACCAGTTTTGAAGTCGCCACAGCATGGCAAACATTTCATCAATATACACTTAACCTTCATCTTCTATAGTTTTGGAAATAAAGACGAAAAGTACAAAAATTTTTAAAATTTGGTGAAAAAAGGGCAATAACTCCTACAAAAGGTTTCTGATTTTCTTCAAAATTTCAGGGTGGATAGATCTTGATATGCTGAACATTTTATCAATTTAAAGTTGACTTCTACAGGGTTTTAGCTAGGATTTTGAGACCATTAGTCACTTTTGCGTATCGAATTTGTACTATGCAGATAATAATCAACATGAAGATAATAATTTGATTATTAATATTTTTAAAAATTTTTCTTGCATTTAATACTTCATATTATAGTAACAAATTGATATTCACTTTATATGTTCTTCTTCCACACCTAAGTTTTGCATTTTAGTACTCTCTCAGTACTTCCATCTTATGAATTTAGAAGTCATAAATGTACATTTTGCGATGCAGTTTGATCAACTTGCATTGCTGCTTGATTTATTGCTGTTAAAAGTAATACTCAAATATTCTGCAGTCTAACAATTTTTATAACTTAATTCAAACTTCTATATATTTGTAATAAAAAATAAATTATTTTGCAAAATACCATTCATATGTTGTTTTTAAGCACCTTTAAGATTAAATAGTGGTGCAATATAAATTTTGTGTGATCTTGAATGAAGCAAATATCAGCATAGTAAATGTCTACAAAATAATTTCAAGGAAATTGAAAGACAAATTTTAAAGGGGAAATAACCCTCTATCAAAACACGTGGTTTGTAAAAAAATCAATGTTTTCAAAGGGGAAGTATGACCTGTTAATTATGAAAATTATGCTGAAAGAATACTTTTAATGTTCAATACTATAATAATTTTAAACAACTGATGATGCCATACAGGTAAGCAGGTTATCTCTGAATGATCGGTAATTAGTGATAACAAGCCAGGCAACACAGGTAAACAAATCACCGATTGCGTTTGTTTACCACTGAACTAATCCTTTAATTGAAATGACAGGTGTAATTAAAGTGTCAGTTTGGACAATCAGATTACAGTAACAAAGATTATGAACATAATATTTTCATATTTGGCGATTTTCAAAATTCCAAGTGACGAATTGCAGTCTGAAAAAATTCGCCACTTCTAAAAACATTCGTCAATGGCGAAAGTGACGAGCGCTAGCTAAATCACTGCCTCTATCTGTTATAGTTTTTTTGATAAAAAATAAAAAATATCAAAATTTTGAAAATTTTACGGAAAAAGGGCAATAACTCTAAGACGGGTTTTCAGATTTTCTTCAAAATTGCAGGGCTGGTAGATCTTGCCATGCTGATCATTTTTACCCTGTCAGATTTTTTATATCTGTAACAGTTTTCGAGTTATTTGCAAAATACAGCAATTTACCCCTATGTTCTATTTTTAGTAACAGCAGCCATGTTGTTTGATCCTCGGACTAATCGAACACAATTTTGAAACTGCATACCCTGGTGATGATTCAGGCCAATTTGATTACAATTTGCCCAGCAGTGTCAGAGGAGAAGATTTTTGAAATTGTTGACAGACGACGGACAGACGGACGACGGACGCAAAGTGATGGCAGCCAGGTGAGCTAAAAAACTTATGTAGATATTCAACCTAATGAAATAAAGATACATTTGTATGTAAGAAAATTTTCAACTTTAGTAGAAGATGCACATTCAGGATTATTTTGATGTCGACATGTGGATTATTTTTATTATTTTCGGGGTTTGGTAAATACCGGAAAAATTAATCTGACATGCCACCCCGAAAATGAAATGGCAGCAACTTCAGACAATTCCGCTCGTTTTGAGGGGTGTGACATGTACCAACGAAATATAGAAATGGGTGGAATTACTCAAAATGTTACTATTGGAGCCTATGGAAAATTAATTGGTGTTCTGTGCCCAACTTATATAAATACCGCTATTTCGTGGGTACATGTACATGTACTTACATGTAAATTTGTGGTATCGAACTCTACACATTAAATCTCAAGTGAAAAATGCATTTCCTTGGGAACTTAATTTAGTGGCTTAACCACTTTATGAAAACCACGAAATCCACAAAAATTGCATTGGAACCCCACAATCATCTGATCATAATGGGGAATGGCTGTTTTGGAATAAATATACTGCATATTTCAAAGCTTACTTGTACAAGTATAAAGTTTTTACTTGTAGACAATGGTAGAAGTAAACAGAATTTTTACTTCTTCAGGTAAATAAAATTGACTTTAGTAAGTGAAATGATTTCACTTTATCCAGTTGGATCTCTGACTGACAAAATAGCCAAAATAAAACTGCTGTGAAAATTTCCTTGTTCATCTATATGTATATATAAGTATATGACATATGAAATTTATATTTATACCAGGTTCCGGATAAATTTAAATAAGGTTCTCAAAAATCATGATGACAAGATGGCACATTTAAAAACCAGCAAAATATCTTTTTTGACATGCATTCTCAATTTCTCAAAAGGTTATTCTGTAAGCGATCACTTTTTCTTGGTTTTATTGTAATAACATAATTAAGGTCACTCATGTCACTCAAATGATTACATTTGATCATGATCACTCCACAAACCCTGCTACAAATGTATCAAACCAATTTACCATAGACATATAGATACAGAGAAAAGAAACTCCTAGTTAATACTATATAAAAATCAATAATACCATGCTCATGCAAGATCACTTCCCGTGAGGTTTGTTAATTTTAACGGCTAATTCCTGCATATTTCAATTAAAACTGAATGTCAACAAAAGAGTTCTATCTATCGAATATTGACAGGTTTTCATTGATATTTAGTGTAAAATCAATCATTTAAATCATGATGCACTTCTATAAACTATAACATTACCAGGAGAACATTGTGCTCATACATATAAATTTGATGAAAATGACAAAGAGTTCTGAATGTTGTGTTGCATCATCATGATCATGGGAGTGAAAATTCATCTGTGATTTTTACAGTTTTAGCTTGTTGCTAATCTATGTATCTATAAGTCTCTGATTGTACTAACTTGCTCAATTGTAACAATCCCTAGGCCTGGACCACTTAGTCTGTATTTATCACGACCATGTATGGTTGCCCTAGTAGCTCTGATAGAATGATTGGTGTAAATTTTAGAGAGCCGACATAGTTCGCTTAGTGATGTCATGAAGTTTGCAAGTCTTTTTTCGCCTACAGGTATATTTTGATACCAGGTATCATCGTCATCTTCATAGCTATTTCTCGACTTTTGCCATAACCTGTTACACGATGGGTTTAACTTCGATACATATTTGGCAAATGATTGTACAGGACAGTACACTGATCCAGGAGTCTCTGGCATGACACAACTTTCGTTTTCCTTAAATTTTAATGCAGGAGTTTTTGTTACATTGGTCTTAGTCACAAATCTTTGCCCAGTTTTAGGATCAGAATCTATCTTGAAGGTGTCTTTCGTCATTTTTGCAATATTTTCCATTCCACGGCTGCAAAAATAAAGTCTTATGTCAAATTGCACCTTATTTCGAAGACCTGCAGGTGAATGAATTGACAATTGCCTCGAAGTATATAATTTATGGAGATCGTTTTCTTTGATTGCTGGGTAATGACTTATATTTCCAAAACCCATTCTCTTCAGCTCTGCTACTTTGGCTTTGAAAGCCTCGTTGGATTGATTGAAAGATGCATCTTTTAAAATATCAAACTTTTTGTTGTATGGTGAGCTTTTAAATATCTATTTATAGAATATCGTATACAATGCAACGATGTAGTTTTGTATTGGGTTCCATCAGTTTTCCTCAAATCCATGTAAAAGTGTGACAACAATTCGGCAAGTCTAACTTCATCGTACTCTTCAAAATTTTCGTCCATTTTCTTTGCGTTTAAGTATTCTTTTAGAACAATAGCTGCCTTTTCATTTTGCTTCAATGTTTTCTTCGCATGCATTTTTACTTTCTTTGCATCAATCTCTTCTTCTGATGTTGAGGCAAAACGTTGTTTGGGTTGAGCATCCATCACTGTTTCTGTGGATGTCAAGGTCAGAACGTATCAGGACAACTCGGCCCTCGAACAACTCGGACCAGAAAAACTCGGACCGAACATTTGATAAAAAGGACTGGTAAGTCGGTCCGTGAAGAGAGGTTCCGTCAAGAGAGAGACTAGGTATTTCTCGGACCATCAAAGAAGACATCTGGAAATGTGATTTTCTTTGTTAATTTCATTATTGTAAGACAAATAGGACCTCCAATAAAGAGACTAGGATTTCATAATGGTTAAAAACAAGAGGCTCTCAAGAGCCTGTAACGCTCACCTGGGCCATGGCTGACATAGAGAGATGGATGGTATTTCCAATAAGGTCCAGAGTTAAGCTATGTTCATTGCTAGAAGCAACCTTGGATTGGAAATTAAAATTTTAAAATTAAGCAGAATGATTTTTCTCTAAAATTTCAGTTTTCTAGTTTGGTGTCAAAGGCTACTGAAAGCACAGTTTTCTTGTCTGGTTTCGATGGCAACTAAGAGCTCTTCTCCATCCATTACAACCTATATCAGACTAAAATTAAAGAAAAAAAAATGGGCAGGGGTTCCCCTTATATTCAAAGTAATACATATTGCTGAAATCAAAGCTTTCAGAGACCCCTTAAAAAAAGAAAAGTAGTTCAGATTGTCCTCATAAATTGCTTTAATTATAACATTTTTGAAAAAAACGGAAGAATGTGTACATGGGACACGGATGCCCCTGCCTCCTTGCAATCGAAACCCTTAAATTATTCAAGGCATAACTATGTACAATATATATATCAAATATCATAAAAAAGGATCTTTCTTTTGTGATAAATAGGCACTGGAACTGGTTTGGTTTTGATATAATGTGTAGTTTATGGCACGCGATAGTAACAAAAATGCGGTATACCTAGTATTTCGAACGAAAACTAGGGGTTTTCGTGCGAAATACTAGGTATACCGCACGTTAACTAGGGGTTTCCGATCGGTATACATAGTATTTCGCCGAAAACCCTAGTTTTCGTTCGAAATACTAGGTATACCGCATTTTTGTTACTATCGCGGGCCATACCGATCGGTATCGGAAATTCGAGTTAAAACCGCAAATGCTATCCATAGTTTTAGCCAATGAGAAGCGAGAAACGGAAATCGCTATTTGATATTTAACGTTCGTCCAATCAGAAACGGAAAACGGTATTCAGGGTTTAATTAAACCAATCAAAATCGTTTATTCTGTTTATCGCTTATAATTCTCTATTTTTTATTCAAATTTTCGTATCTTTTATTTGTTT
>MJUU01060192.1:15708-33575 GCA_002080025.1 Modiolus philippinarum
TTTCACACTTCCTGAACGGTGTGGAAACATCTGTTCTCCTGTCTAGAGAGGAGAACAAGTTTCGTGACATTTCCCGCCAAATTTATTCGGAATATAATCCTCGGTGTTTTTCGTCCAGTCATTAGAGAAACAGTTTCCACAACTTAAACACGTTAATTATGAAATTTCTCACATCTCGTTAAATAAATTTTCAAATGTTTAAAAGCTTGGCAAGCCTCGCTTTCAAACATTTGCAAAAAAACTCGATGTGAGAAATTTCATAATCAACTAGTTCTTGTTGTGGAAACTTTATATCTCTGATTGACCAGTTATTAGTGATAACAGGCCGAGGAACACAGGTAAACAAATCACTGATGGTGTTTGTTTACAACTGAACTACATTGTCATCCTTTAATTAGTATTACGAGGGATGCAAATTACCAGGGCCCAGTAGCCCAAGGCCCTTAAAATTTGACCTGGGCTACTAAAATTTCAAAACCAGTAGCCAAGGTGGCTACTGAAATATTCTGCACTTTCAGTTGAGAATATAGTACTGGGCTAGTAAATATTTGGCTGGGCTACTGAATTCTGTTTGCTAGCTGGGGCCCAGCTGGCCACTTTGCCAATATTTCAAATATTCGTCCCTGATTAGGTGTAATTAAAGTGTCAGTTTGGACAATTAGATTACAGCGACAAAGATTATGAACATGATACTAAAATAATTGGCGATAGTCAAAATTCCAAGTGACAAATTGCAGGCTTAAAATTCACCACTTCCAAAAAAGATTTGCCAATGGCGAAAGTGCAGGTGCTAGCTAAATAACTGTATTATGTTAATACTATATATTGTGGACAAACCAACACTGGAAAACAAACAAATTGTCGGAAAATGAGAATGAGACCCAGATTCATCATGTTCATTTAGACAAAATACACTACTAAATATATTGTATAATTCACCTGAAGAATTGTTGGTTCGTTACATTTACAATGTCATTATTTAGCTCCTCTAGAAAGTCATCAATAATTCTTTCCAACTCTTCTGGAGACGATATGTCTGTATAGGAACAACTGAAAGTTAAACTGTTTTGTAATTTTTCAACATATTTCCTTTGATCTCTGTTTAAACGCCCATAAATTCCAAATTTTTGGAAAAATATATCTAGAATATCTGTTGGAAGTTTTAAGCTATCTGCACGGTAAAAGACCCCTAATGACTCGATGGAAGACAAATCCCACTTGTAAGTGTTAGAAGGTAGGTTTTTTGAAGCCTTTCGCATACACGAGCCTTTCTTTCTGATTTTTCCTCCGACTCTCGTCCATCTTGAGCTAGTGCTAGCAGAATCCAGCGATTGGGATCCCGAACTAGACGATGAAAAACTATCACTCCTTGTCTGTGTTTCATTTTGAATAATATTCTGCCCACCACTATAATAATTTTTCTGAGAAGATTCTTTTTCGCTGATATCTGACATTTTCGCGCGGTTTTCTCTAAGTCTTACTAATTACCACAAGGGGAAGGTCTAATACACCAAAAGGCTTTCGAAAAACCTAATCGATGAGATGTACCACTAACATCAAAGTAACTGTTTACGGATATTAACCAAGCAAGTATCACAAGAGACATATAAACACATTTAAATGTCTCTGGTAGTGCACATAAAAAGAAAGGAAAAAGGGTCAGGTCAAAGGTCAAGGCGTCAGAACTTGCCTTGCTGAGGAAACCCCTGATCCGAATGAGTGGAATATATCCTTAGGATACCTACATAATGAGGAACTATAGTGAACGCAGGCTATTCATGGTCCCTATATCCACATCTTCCCCGGTTGAAGTTTAACGCCCTGATTTTCACATACTTGCCTAGAGCAGTGTGACCAAACTGGGCGGTATATTTTTAGCATTGATCACACTTTTTGGGAGCATTATAGTTTTAGATATTCAAACATTTTAGATATACCTAGAGTAAGGACAACTACCTTTGGTAAGAACTCTTTTTTTATATGCAGCAGCTGTTTTATGGAATGAATTACCTGATAATTTTAGGAAAATTTCAAATTCAGTTCAAGAATATAATACAATCCTGTCCGGAAATCAGTGCAAATGTAATGCAATTAAATAACTTTTATCTTCAATTTTCTGTATTTTAGTCATAATAAATTAAATTCACGCAATATCTATTTAAATATCGTATATCAGGTTTTTCTTTCCTTTGCTTTTTATGTTTTGATTTGCTATTAATTTATGCCATTTTTGTATTTCTGTTCTGCTTGTGCTATGTGCTTTAGTGCTTTTTTATTTATTTGCTTGCATGACACTGCTTTTTTTATTTGCTTTGTATCTTGTGCTTGTGTGTTTTACTTATGTATATATGTATTTCGGTTAAAAGCTCTATAGAGCTTATGTTTGTTTGTTATATTTTACATGCCGACTTTAAATAAAACTTATTTATTATTTATTTATTTATAGCATGATATTTCCATGGGTCAACCACTCTGTTGAAGTATACTTCTTGATATTTAATCTACTGAACCTCTTTCTGTGTCCCCTGCTCCGTTCCTGTCGCATTATCTAGTACTACTGAATCGCCCCGTGAAGGGTTACCCACTCACCATATTTTCCTGACGGACAATGTTTTATAGGTTTCAGTCATAACGTTTCCTTGCAACCCCTTCAGTGTACTTTAGTGCTGGCATTTTTATTTTATTTTATTTTATTTTATTTTATTTTATTTTATTTTATTAGTCTCTCTGGATATTCAAGGACCTTCAGGGCAGAGTGGGGTGTAATTTTGTGGCCCTCCTTTGGACATTTTCTATGTTTTCACGATCACACTGTTTATATGGACTCCAGATTGCTGTTGCATATTCTAGATTTGGTCTCACTAACGCTAAGAATAGGTACTTGAAGCTTTTCTCGTCTAGATATGCGAATGATCATCTTATTAAGCTCATGATGCTATATACAGGCTTTGTTGATTTGATTTTGCAGTGTTGCGAGACATATCCTTTTCCTCGTGAGACTGTTCAAGATTTACTTGAAACCCGCCTTATCGTAGAGATCATGCTGACACTCTATGTTATCCGGGCATGTTTTTTTTTCAGATATCGAATTTGACCTTGCATTTGGTAGGATGAAATTTCAGGAGCTAGTTATCCGACCATGATTGTAAATTATTTAGTTCTGACTACAGGCTAGTTTTGTCACTGGATATCTTGCTCTCTTTAAATATTTTCGTATCACCTGCAACCGTGACAGGTAAGCAGCTGCATTGAAGCATTCTGGCATAACGTTTATGAATAAAACAAATAATATTGATCCCAGCAGACTTCATCTTGGAATGCCAATGGTGACATTGTGGCATCCAGATGTATGTCCGCTGCCTGACATTCTTTTCCTTCTTTTGCTTTAAAAAGTCCTTGACCTAAGTCAAGACTTTCTCACCTATGCAATATTTTTCCATTTTGTAGATCAACCTTCTCTGTGGGACTTTGTCGAATGCTTTCATGAAGTGTATATAAACTGCACTGATGGTTCCACTATTATCCAAAATCTCTGTCCATTAATCCATAACCTTCAACAACTGTAGGGTGGTTGATCTGCCCAATATGATTCAATATTGCATTTAGCTAAATAGATTATTTTTCGTCATGTATTCAAATATTTCCTAAAGAGTTTCTCCATTAGTTCGGTCATCAGGTCCATAACTTTGACACTTCCTCTACTGTTCAGTCAGGAGATATATCTGGCCACTGTCACGTATCGGATACAATGTAGAAAAATCTCAATCTGGCCCATTTGTAAATACACTTGTTAAATTTTCTGCTAGCACCTCTGCTTTTTCTTAAACTCCCTTTATTTTCTCATGCCCTCAGTGTCTTGATCTTTGTATTTTAAAAGTTCTAAGGGACCGACCATTTAACTTGAAAGGGGGGGGGGGCTATGGTTTTTTTCTAAAAAATAATCTGGAGCCGATTTTATGTGAAAAAATATTTTGGCTGCCAAAATGCTGAAAAACAAATTTCTGTCGGAGGCTTTCTGCCCCCAAAAATAATGTTAATTTTGAAGAAAAAAATATTTTGTTGATAATTGTGAAAAAAATAAATAAATTGTTTTGCGCGAAGCGCGAAAAAAAATTTTCTGTCCAGAAAAAAACATAACCTCCCCCCCCTTCAGGTTAAATGGTACGTCCCTAAGATGCCGCTTTTCGTTTTGGATTAGAGTTAACATGCTGCCAATATTTTTTGGTCTTTCTTTAGCATTTCTGGCAATATCCTTTCCATATCTATTTTTGCTTTTCTAGCAGTTTTTTTATCTTGGTTACGTGCTTTAGTGTATTCCTTATATTTCGCTTCACCCCTTGTTTACATCATCTATGTTTTTTCTTTATTTTCTCTGTTTTCCTTTTGTCCAGTGGGATGAAAGTGTGTGTGCTTTTTTGTTTTCGAACATGCTCTGTTATTCACCGGTGGTTTATATTTCTTTTTAGCTGAATCATCATTTACTGGACAGGATTATTCAGGTTCATGATAAAGGATCATTTTCGTACAATGTACACGTTCATCTTTATTTTTCGTACATCCTACAAGACCTTTATTATTTCCCGTACAAACATGCATCGTACAACGTAAACGCAAATTTCGATTTTAGGGCCTTTTTCGTACATCGTGCCAGCCATATTCAATTTTTCATACATCGTACACGGACCCCCTTTAGGACCCTCTCAATGGAAGAGGAAGGTAAAATAAATCGGCAAAACAACATCTAGTGATAAAGAATAAGCGAATATCATAAGCTTTGGTCTATTTGACGACTCGATCAACACCACATCATGACCAAGCAAACCTAAACACTCATCAAAGACCTGGATGAATAACGTCAGAATGAGGAAAGAAACATCACATCCAGTGAAAATACTAACTATCAACTGCCAATCCATACGAAACAAGCAAGACCAAATAAATAACATTATAGACAGCATAAATCCGGGGATTATTGTAGCTGTAGAAACATGGCTTGACTAATTTATTTCAAATAGCCAAAATATTCCTACTAGGTGTAGCATCTACAAGATGAAAAGAACAAAGAGAAAAACAGGAGGTGTCTTGATCGCCATACACAATAAATGTTTATCATTCGGAGTTTGGGCAAACTGAATACAACAAAAAGGAACCACAGACTTACTAATCAGTTCTTTTTATAATCCGGCCACATCATTAAGACAAAATTGGAAGAATTTGAAATATCAGTCAACAGGGTATGTAACAACAATTCCAACATAGTCATTGGTGGTGATTTCAACTTACCAGGATGGAATTGGCAAACAAAAACAGTAAGGCAAGACACTCAGTAAGCTAATATCACTATTATCTGGCAGAAACTCTCGAATCAAATGGACTAGTTCAGGTTTTAGAGGATCTTGGACCTTATAATTACAAATATTCTTTTTATAATAATGAGAGCAGATGCTCTCTACAGGAAAGCAAGATCGGATATTATGAAATAGGATATGAACAGTATCCATCAGAAGATACAAGATTGCATTAAAATAACCCAACAGTAAGCAATTTATGAATGGGACATTTTCAGAGAGCGTGCAAAAACACATACCAAACAAGTCACAAACTAGAAAGATAAAAACCAATGGATAACACAGAGAATACAATCTTCGATAGGAAAAGAGATAGAGCTTATAAGAAGAAGAAAAAATTAAATTATCCTAAAAACATTAAGAGATATCAATCCCTGAAGCAACTCGTACAAAGAGAGTTGAGATGAACATACTTAACCTATATAGAAAAATAATTACACCAGAAGTGACATTATGAAGCTTGCAGTGAGAAACGACATACTCTATTCATTACAACATGGATTCAGAAGCCAAAGATTCTGCGAAACACAACTAATTGAATGCATACACGATATAACAAAAAACATAGATTACGGGAAACAGGCCGATCTACTCATATTTGATTTCTCGAAAGCTTTTGACAAAGTGTCACACAGCCTCTTGCTACATAATATACGACACTACAGAATAAGAGGGAAAACAAATAACTGTATCAAAGCTTTCTTAACTAACAGACCCAAGAAATTGTAATAGAAGGAGACTTATCAAACCTAGTCGAAGTAAGTTCAGGAGTGCCACAATTATCAGTTCTTGGCCCTAGCTTATCTCTATTTTACATCAACGACCTTCCATCTTCGCTAGCCAAGTGTTACGATCTGCTCCTCTCCTCTTCATTCTTGGCAAATCGAGCTGGATTTCTATGGTTTTGATTGGTTGCAGTTAAACTTGGCTGCATCCAATCAGAAGAATAAAAATCATATTTTTGACATATAGCGTAAAAACTTAAAACAGAGTGTGTATTTTTTTTATTTTGCAAAATTCTTTACTTTTAAGGATTCATTTTCCTTAAATTGAATATCTTTTTAATTTTGACACTATTAGATATCATAAATGATCTTTAATTTTTACAATGAATCATAATGAAAATCTTACTTCAAAAGGAGATAATTTGAAACAATGTGACCTGACCTGCCAAGGGTGGAGAGGCGAGGAGCGGATCGTAACCCGCCTTGGCTAGCGAAGATGACGACCTTCTAGAAAACCTTCATTCACCAGTAAGACTCTTAGCTTATAACACTGTAATTTATCTAACAATCTCATCAAAGAATTACTGTCACAAACCTCAGTCAGATCTGGAAAAAACTTGCAACATGAGAGAAAAAATGGAAAATGAAATTTCATCCAGACAAGTGCATAGTTCTAACAGCTAGAAAAAAAGGGAAGCCAATTAAACATGAATAGAAGCTACATGGTCACATACTGAAATAAGAGACATCATCAAAATATTTAGGATGTACCATGACAAGTGACTCGTAACACCACTACAAGGCAAGCCGGCGCCTTGGGTATACATCGCAACTTGGAACATCATCAAAGAACAGATTTACAAGTCCCTAGAATATGCAACAACTGCTTCGCACCAAAACTATCAAAATCAAATAGATAAAGATTCAAAGATTCAAAGAAAAGCAGCGAGATATGTCGTCATCCGCCATAGCAAACGTTCAAGTGTCCGTGCTGATATAATTGAAGAATTAAGATAGAAGAGCCTCAAACAAAGTCGGAAATTAGCTAGATTAATAATGTTCTACAAGATTGTCAATGAAGAAGTGGCAATAGATGAAAATAAATCTTCAGAAAAGCCTATAAGAAGATCTAGGCACATGGAAAATCATTCCTTGTCATCAAAGACAACATCTAAAAATTGAAGGAAATGGTCATTCTTTCCAAATACAACGATGGACTGGAACAACTGCCACCAGGCCAAATTACTTGAAATCCTCAAGTCTCAAGTGACAAAAATGTACGTTTTTATCTTCTTTAAGCTGATATGTGCAACCTGCCAGAATATTCAGCTTGCAGTATTCGGAAGAAGATGAAGCTTGCAATTTTTAGCAGGGTGTTTTCTATGGGACCAGACGGTGAATTGCCCTTTGGTGAATTTAAGTAGAGTCAGTTCGATGAAATAGAAATTAAAGTAAGTGAAGTTACTTGAAAAATTACTACAAGAATTGAATCCTAACAAATTCCAAGGACCTGACTATTTACACATACCCGAGTCACAAATATAATTAAGCTATTTTTCTGATCCATTAGGTATTGAGGCTGAGAAAGTCCAAGATAAATGGATTATTCAGAAATTGGGCGATATAGTTGCATTGTTCAAGAAGAAGTTAAATGGTAAGCCTACCGATCGTAGGTACAGTTAGTTCGTTGAAAAGGAAATTGAAGTAAATCAAAGATGTGTTTAATTGTATCTGCGTAAATAAAGTTAAAAAATTAATACGAGAAGTCCTAGCAAATCCCAGGGACTTGACTATTTACAACTGAATGCAAAAAAAGAATTTGGCCATTTTTGTCTAAATCATAAGGCATTGAAGGCTGACTGACAGTCTCAAGGACTGTGATATTATCAAATATTAATGAAAAGGCAAGAATGCAATAACTTAAAATCAAAGCACTCAATATCCTATCCCATGCAATAATGAAACCTACAAGCACTCATTCTTTCCGAGGACGATCATCGACTTGAACCACCTGCAAGAACGGGTTGCGTGTGCAAAGACACCTGAGGGCTTCGTGAAGTCTTCCATGCGTTTTACTAATTGGACTAACGTTAAATTCTCCTTCCAGTGCATATTTTATTACTCTGCGGTTCCAGCACTGTAATATCCAGTTACAGGTCAGACTCCACTAAATATTTTCCATAGGCGGCCATTATAACGTTTTGTGAATTTTACTTTATTACCTGAAGTTCACTTTACGCGGCGATATGATTTTCTCAAAGCGGCACGTCTGCCAAGGAACATATCCAAGCGATGACCCAACTTTAAAGTCAAATAAGAAATTTCTATCGCACAACCAAACTTGGGTAGGCAAATTACATATACCGATTTTGCCTGTCAGATCCTTGGGCATGCGTGTCATCATTGATGAGGCTTCAGGAAGGACGCTGAATCAAAATGCTGATCAATCCGGAAGTATTTCATGATCACTTAATCCCTTTTGGGATTCGAAGCCAGAGATGTTTTTTTGATATTGCCTGCCTTATCAACCATGTATAATTCTATTCGGGAAATTTTTATCAAGTACCCCCACCTCGTTCCGTGTAAAATAACGTTTGAAGTTGGAAACGTAGAATATCAGCGGTTGTGGAATCAAGGGAGAACATATTTTCCTTCAAGAATCCGTAAAAATATTGAATTGGACTTGCCTGGTATGGAAGTTATAGCTAAAGGATTCGGAGGCAGCCAATATCAAAAAACATCTATGGCTTCGAATCCCACAAGGGATTAATGATCACTAAGAGCGTTTTAGAACTCAGATATTGTCAATATTGACATTTATGTTCAAAGTGAAAGTAGCATGGCTTTGTTTATATAAGTACTACTTTTGATATGACAGCAGCTGATTGGTCATTTAGTAGAGTCTAACCTGCAGGGACTGATCGATTTATTTTATTACACATCCGAACGTACGTATAAAAATAGAAAAAGAAATATAATGCAAATACATATGTATTGTATTAAAAAGTATGTTAAATTGTATGGAATATGAATCTTAGTTCCAAGTGGGTCCCCGATTATTAAAATTACTGGAGATGATTAATTTATTTTCAAATAGTAAAATTTAGATTTGGCAGGATTTTTGGGGATACATAAAGCGTAACATATTATGATTAAGAATTAAATACTACATAAAAAATCCCTTTTGTCATCTATACTGATGATTTTTTTTGTTGTTAAAACTGTTTTGACTCACTTTTGAATACTATAATTTTAGACACTTTTAGCCCATTTGATAGTGCATTCCGATTTTCAATTCCGTTTTCATAAACATTTTTTCGGTGAAGTATGTTTGTCATCGATTCTGGATGGTATGTATAATTAATTGAGACAAACCTAGCAGCTCGGTGTTGTACCATTTCAATGTTGTTAATATATTTTTTTCAGACGAGGATCCAAACTGAGCTGCAATATTTTAAGTGTGGACAGACTAGGGTTAGATACGCTTCTTTTTGATACTTTTTGGACATCTATATAGGTTGCGACATACGAAATTAACGGTTGTTGTGTGGCTTTATTCACTTTCGATGTTATGTGATGATTCAAGTTCAATTTGCTGTCTAATTCAACCCAGAATGTAAGGGTTATCGTTTGGTGTTCTGTATGGCCTTTCCGTTTACCCTTTGATGTTGTGTGTAACCTGAAGGGCGTAGCAATTTTTTTAATAAATGACATCATCCAATCAATCGAACATTTTTTTAAATCCTGCCAGACCTTTCTGTATTATTTCAGCATCCTTGTTTGATGTCAGATTTCTATATATCAGAAAGTCATCAGTTCCAGGCGTTAAGTTGTTTCCTATGCAGTTGATATGAGATATACGCGAGGCGTAGAGCTGTACTGATCTAACAGTAGTATAATATGTTGTGCAGCCATCTAACAGTGTTGTTTGTCTTCTGTCCGGTAAACCATTTTAAATCCATTTCGCTACATGATTGTAAATTCCAGTGTGCTTTTGTATGTAGACCAGATGTCAGTGTGGTACTGCGTCGAATGCTTTACTGAAGAGCACATCAGCTTGACTTTTCTTGCCTATATTGATGGCGAAGTCTCTTTTTAACGAGCTGTTGTTCACAGGTAGTGTTGCTGGCGAAATCCATATTGATAAGATGCTGATAGTTTCTTGTTATCTAGCTGTTTCATTACTAGTATTCCGCAAAAGATTATGTATTTTAAGATTTTGCATGGTACAGATGTAATTGAGACCGGGCGGTAATTTGATGATTCTGATCTGTCTCCGTTTTTAAGAACGGGAACGCCATTCTCTAGTAGCAAGGCTGTTGATACTTCTCGTGTTTTTAAAGATTTGTTGAATAATTTTTTTCAAACATGGTGCTACTTCATCTGCTGTTACTTTTAGTACTCTGCATTGTACATTATCACGTCCTGTTACTTTAGTCGCGTTGATTTTTCAGCTGTTTAATTATTTAAGTAGCTGTAACATTTATAGTTTCCATTGGTTTGCTGCTAGGCTTTAGTAGATTTGATAGTCTGAACTCCTCACTGGATTAGTTAGCGGTATCTTATGTCGATAAGATAAACTGATTGTAGAGCAGCAACCTAGAGTCTAAAATTTCAAATTTAATCAACCACCCTGACACACGGCTAAATTATGCCCTATATTGAAGGAAATGATATGACGCTTTGGTTTTGACTGGTCGTAGACGTGAAATAATGTGCAAATGTTTAGAATCTAAGGTAAAGGTCAAATTTTCAAAATTTACTTTTTTGTATATTTCAAACGTTTCAAAGCATATCTCAAAATATTCCCAAATGATTGCTATTATTACCAATGATTTTGTCTCTCAGGTGTTTTATGATAGAAATAAAAGCAAAATTCAAGAACAATAACCCCTTCGCAATGTGAATTACGTCCCTTTTCTCAAATGAGGAAAATTTTCACTTTTAGGGATTTCAAAGCAAAATTCATTGCCAAAAATAAGTAATATAACAAAAATAAGTAATTTACATTCATTTAATAAGTATTTATAAATTTTTTGACGACCTGAAATATGAATACTGACATTTGTGACAAAAATATAGTCCAATGAAAATACCTTGTTAAAACAACAAATGAGAGTCATTTTTTTAAAAACCGTTTTATCAAAAATTTCGAAAACAAATAATATAAAAGTGATATAAATGACTTCAAACATATATACAGAAGTAATTGTCAGCAATTTGAAACTTGAAATAATGTGAGCATAACTCAACTAAATGATACCCCCGCCCCAGATGGGATACTTGAAAAGTAAAGTCAATGTTTTTATATGTTAAACCCCAAAATTGGTAAAATCAAAATCTGAAGCAGGAGGTGCACGGAGGAATCATGTGTGAAAGGTTCTCTAAGAGTTTTATTAATTCATCCATAAGTTGAGGAGGGGTCGTGAATAGTATACCATTAACCCCTTCGGATAAAGTATAGTAAATTATATGTTTGGCAATGGGTCACATCAAAAATTGATCAATCGAAGTCTTAAAAAGAAAGTGTACTATGCCATCATGTGATAAAGATTCTATGAGAGTTTCTCTGAGAGTTTCATAAAATTCTCTTCATTTGTTTAGGCGGAGTTGCGGATAGTGTACCGATACCCCTTATGACAAAGAATGGCAGAGTTCATGCATGGCTATTGAAAACCATTAAAATTGGTTAATTTAATTTAATTGCAATTAAGGTCCTCTGAAAGTTCACTAAATTCCATTGATTGGTGTATGAGAAGTCGAAGAAAGCATACATGTTCCCCTCAAAACATAGAATGGTAAAGTGCATGTTTGGCTATGGGAAACCCCAAACAAGGTCAGATCAAAATCTGATCAAAATGTGAAGTGTGGCATCATGTGATAAAGACTCTTTGAAAGTTTCATCAAATTACAATGTTGATGCAGACAACATACCAGTATCTCCTAATGACAAATGCATTGCGTAAACCATGTATGGTTATTTGGACCCTATAAACTGCTCAGATCAAGATCTAAAATGGCATCAAGGGACTAAGATTCCTTGAAAGTTTCATCAATCTCTACTCATTGGTTTAGGAAGTTGTAGATACCAGTACCCCCTTATAGCAATAACTGAAAATGTCCATGCTTGACTATGGGGAAAAAATTGTTGATATCTCAGCCTAAAATAAAAGGCAAGCTGTGTCATCATGACATAGAGGTGCCCTGAAAGTTTCATCAGATTTATCTGCAGTTTAAAAGGAGTTGCCGATATTAAGACGAACAAAATGAATACTATAATCCCTCCTTTTTCAAAAGCGAGGGTTTAATAATGTTTTTTTACTAACTAGATTACTAATATTTCAGGGATTTCAAGAATACTTGCAATCGACAATTAGTATAGATACCAGCAATAGATTCTAGACAAATATTATGCAAGTCTCGCAACTTGTGTTTGACTTACTTACCTTTAACTAGAGGTATTGTTAAGTAGTACAGACTGAATTTGTTCCTGAATACGACCTATTGGTTAGGACATCATTTTCCCCAGATGGATGATACTTTCATCGAAGGAGATGTTTATAAAATCCTGTTATGCAGACCTCATGAGAACGTATCCAGGTTATTGATGAATTGTAGGTAACAACGGATAATAAGAAACAAATATAAGTATGCTACGTTTCTATGTACCCTTCCATTGCGAATTGTATGAAAAATTTGACGGAAATGAACTGCTTCAGTGCTTACTTGATTAAACTTCCAAGTTTAAATGATGAAAAAGTTCCAGAAAAGAGATTATTCAGAGTTCTCAGTCAATATGCACATGTAAGCGTGATTTCCTCAATAGCTATACAGTTTCATGAAATTCTGTCGTTTTGATGGCAGGAACATGACTGTCGAACAGGTCAAAACATTATACTTTTCGTAGCTTGTTGCCTAGAGTGGTCACTGACGTTAATAATGACTTCTCGTTACATGTTGAAAATGAAATCTATCCCTCTGGACATTATAGGGACAACTGGTCCCCAATATTTTAAAATTATACAACATATGCACTAAGGTACCGACCATTTAACTTGAAGGGGGGGGGGGCTATGGTTTTTTTCTAAAAAAATATTTTGGATCTGATTTTATGTGAAAAAAATATTTTGGCTGCCAAAATGAAGAAAAAAAAATTTCTGAATGAGGCTTTCTGCCCAAAAAAATAATGTTAATTTTGAAAAGAAATATTTTGTTGATACGCGTGCAAAAAATAAATAATTTGTTTCGCGCGAAGCGCGAAAAAAAATTTCTGTCCAGAAAAAAAAACCATAACCCCCCCCTTCAGGTTAAATGGTCGGTCCCTAACTAGCACGATAAAATGCTTCAGTGAAGTATAATACAAGTGCAAACAATAAACATGCTAATTCATGCGTGTAAACGAAATATAGAAACTCTCAGATTCCCGAATTTCCACCCTTTCCGATAAATGATCAATATCTTCGAAAAAAAATTAGGAAGATTATTTTCAAAATGATGCCGGACATATGTAAATATTTCGATTTTCAAAAAGCATCATTCAGTTTCAATGAAATATGATACATTAAAAAGCAGAGCTCGATCAAGGAAGAAATTCGAAATTATTGAAAATTTTATTACCCTTCTTTTAGCCCCTATAAAACATAATTGCACCTCCTATTTTAGATCTTGATCTGAGCAATTCTTAGGGTTCAAATAACCATACATGGTTAACGCAATGCATTTGTCATAAGGGAATACTAGTATGTCGTCTGCAACTCCTATCAAACAAGTAATTAGAATTTGATGAAACTTTCAAAGAGTCTTTATCACATGTTGCCACACTGCACCTTTTGATCAGATTTTGATCTGACAATTTTTGGGGGTTTCCCATAGCCAAACATGCACTTTACTATTCTGTTTTGAGGGTGTACTGGTATGCTTTCTGCGACCCCCAAAACCAATAAAACTTTCAGAGGACCTTAATTGCATGATGCCATACTTTTTGTTTTAGATTTTAATTTGACCAGTCTTAAGGGTTTCCCATCGCCAAACATAGACTTTGCCTTTCTTTTTCATAAGGGGTATCTGTACGCTTTCCCCGTCTAAACAAATGAACAGAATTTGGTAAAACTTTCAGAGAATCTTTATCACATGATGGCATAATGCAATTTCTTTTTTAGACTTCGATTGATCATTTTTAGGTATTGTCCCGTTACCAAACATATACTTTACCATGCGTTATCTGAAGGGGGTAATGGTATACTATCCACAAACCCTCCTCAACAAATGGATGGATTTAATAAAACTCTTGGAGAACCTTTTACACATGACTCCTTCGTGCACTTCATGCTTTAGATTTTGATTTTACCATTTTGGGGGTTTAACATATCAAAAATTAACTTTGCTTTTCAAGTATCCAATGTGGGGCGGGGGTATCATTTAGGTGAGCTATGATCACATTATTACAAGTTACAAACTGCTGGCAATTACTTCTGTGTATTTGTTTTGAGTTATTTTTGTCTCTTTTCTATTATTTGTTTTAAAATTTTTGATAAAATGGTTTTAAAAAAAAATGACTCTCGTTGTTTGTTTTAACAAGGTAGTTTCATTGGACTATATTTTTGTCACAAATGTCAGTATTCATATTTCAGGTAGTTAAAAAAATTTAAAAATACTTATTAAATGAACGTTAATTACTTATTTTGGTTATATTACTTATTTTTGGCAATGAATTTTGCTTTGAAATCCATAAAAGTGAAAATTTTCCTCATTTGAGAAAAAGGACGTTATTCACATTGTGAAGGGGTTATTGTTCTTGATTTTTGCTTTTATTTCTATCATAAAACACACGAGAGACAAAAATCAATGATAATAAAGGCAATCATTTGCTAGCATTTTGAGATATGCTTTGAAACGTTTGAAATATACAAAAAAGTGATTTTTGAAAATTTGACCTTTGACCTTAGATTCTAAAAATTTGCACCATATTTCAAGTTTACGACCAGTCAAAACCAAAGCGTCATATTATTTCCTTCAATATTAGGTGTGATTTAGCCGTGTGTCATGCTGGTTGATTAAACTCCGAAAATAAGCCAGATATTCACTACAGGTTGCTGCACTATTGTATTCAATATCAGAGACTGCTGGTTGAGTACTGTAGCCTTTTTCTCTTTATCGATCTTATATTACTGCTGTCTCTCTTCAATTCCTCGATATATGACAGAATCTTTTTTGTGGTTGACTAATCTATTTTTGTTTGTATCTGTTATTGAATAGATGTCTCAATCTGGCATGCAGTGGGATATTTTGAATGAAATCATCACGAGCTTTCAGTAACATCTCCTTTGTCCTCGCTCCTAGGTCTTTGTGAATTTTTCCATTTTGTATTTTGTTTGTTTTCTTGGCCTTGTAAGCTTTTTGTTTTGTATTTTTGTTTGTTTTCTTGGCCTTGTAAGCTCTTTGTTTCTGGCGTATCAATATTGTTTTATTTCTGTTGTTTTCCATGGGAGGTTCTATCTGGTGGTCGTTTAATTTATAGTCTATAGTGTCATGGAGGAATTGTTTTGAAGTTATTCCATGTTGTTTCTACATCACTGGTGGTTATACTTGTTAACAGATCAACAGATTAACAGTAATTTCGGTATTTTGTTATTTATTTCCACCGGGCCGATGCCTCTGCTGATGGACGGTTAGTCCCCGAGGGTGTTAACCAACCCAGTAGCCAGTACTTCGGTGCTGACCTGAAAACCGATTTTATTGAAATTTGCAATATCTAAATTTTATAAAATTTCGATTAAAACTAAGGAGTAGCTCCCTCATGCATAGTTCTGTCCTCAGCTGAATTTTGGCTTTTCTATTTAGATCACTTTGGTTATTTGTTCTCTATCAGGTTTTACCCATTTTTTTTGGTTAATATACTTCCAATTGTTTTGGTTTGATCTGCACTGATGAGACATATGCAGAAAATAAATTAACAGTAACTTCGGTATTTTGTTATTTTCATACACTCGAAGCTATTGGAGTACGAAAGTCAGTATGGAAATCGAAATGTTTAGACAAAATCTATTTTAACAAAGCAATAATTGCTGCCCAGAGAATATTAATTTAAAATGTTTACTTCTTTCTATTTTATTTTTCACTGTTAATAAATAAATGCACGATAAATCTCTTCAGAATGCCCAACTACAGCAAAAACCGCCAGTCCTCGCAATATCCATTGTTGGTTATAAGTTTCCTATTTTTGTGTTCCTTTTTAATTGTTATCTGGGGGGGGGCAGGACCTTTTTCGGGATGTCGGGATTGGATTGTACTTCGTAACCCCAACCTACACAGATTATTCATTCATATAGATATCTTTTCTCCACTATGCAACGGTCAATATTTCCAAGAGATGTCATCTTAAAATAACGAAAATCATAATAATAATAAAAAAACTGATATGGTGTTTTTACATTAATTACTGCAATCCACTATGAATCGAAGTTGGCAAGTCTCTTTGTCTGTTTGACTGCCAAAAATCTAACATTGGGTTTATCTTTTGAATGGCACAAGTATGTGAAATGGCGTTCATATTTTTTATTTTGTTTTGTTGCAAGAGCGTTCAAACAATACAGGAATGCCGGTTGATCTTGGCATAAGGTCGACTTTTTGGAAAAATGATAAACTTTTACGCTGAATATATCTTTTGAATGTTAATCGATAGCGCTTTCACATTTAGAATGTGCATATTTCGTAGCATGACATTTCAGTTGGTACCAGAGTACTGCTCATGCGATTATAGAAATATAGTCTCTAACATTGTTTCCAGTTTATTACGTATATTTCTCACACCGAGATATATAGTTTCCACAACAAGAACTAGTTGATTATGAAATTTCTCACATCGAGTTAAATAAATTTTCAAATGTTTGAAAGCGAGGCTTGCCGAGCTTTTAAACATTCGAAAATTTATTTAACAAGATGTGAGAAATTTCATAATTAACGTGTTTAAGTTGTGGAAACTGTTTCTCTAATGACAAGACGAAAAACACCGAGGATTGTATTCCGAATAAATTTGGCGGGAAATGTCACGAAACTTGTTCTCCTCTCTAGAGAGGAGAACAAATGTTTCCACACCGTTCAGGCCTTTAAGTGTGAAAACTGAATAGAAATTAGAGAAAGTTAAATTTTCACATTTTTAAAGTTCGAGATTTACCCGAGAACTTTAAAATGTGAAAATTTAATTATCGAGATGTGAGAAATTATCGTAACAAACCGGAAAACAATGTCAGAGATTGTTTCTCTAATTTCTATTCAATTTATTTGAAGTAAAGCGATCTCCGTAGTCTCCAGTCTCAAGTATGCCGCCATTTTGTTGCTATCATCGTTGCTATGTGTACCATAGTGCCATTTATTGAAAGGGGTGTTGAATCTAATAGTTTTGATAAAAATGTCATATTATCAATAAATTGAGTTATCTTAGTCATAAAAATACAAAAACCGTTTCGCTAGACAATGATGCAGGTGTTAATTTCATCAACATCCGGTTGCACTATTTCTAGAAACGGATGCATTTCAATTGGGCGGATTTTTAAAATGCCAGTATTTTCAATTGGGCGTTTTTTAGTTTTGCAATTGGGCGGAAACATTTTAGAAATAAAATAAAAATTGAGATAAAGTAAATTGGTTGACATGCAGATTTCAAGCCTGAATAGACAATTACATATGTAAATATGCGGTATCACACTGTTTTACTTTTAGATATTATTTGATAGACAATGCTCATTTCTTAGTCTGTGGTGAAAGACATTGTAAGAAACAGTGCTCATTTTATTCT
>MJUU01060194.1:0-23225 GCA_002080025.1 Modiolus philippinarum
TCAACTAGTTTAATTAAGAATCAATATATCGTATAATTACCCTTATATCAATTAAGATTTTAATTTTTTTTATCATTTTTATTGATCTGTATACAAATTTCCAAGAAATTTGTCGAACGCATCCTTTCTTATTGTGGGCTGGCTTATTGTGGGCTACCGGTTATTGTCGGCTGTTATTGTGGGCTAGCTTCACACTAGTGTTATAAAGATATATTTTTAACAAACTTACGTTGTTCAAATCTTTATGTCTGTCTTATTATATTGCAAAGCATAGTTCCAAACACAAATATAATTTTCCTGTTATATGTTCTGCACTTTATACTAATTATCGGTAACGTTGAAATGAATCCTGGTCCTGAATCGCAAGACACGTCCATGTCTTCCGAAATTGAAGACAATTCATTATCCATTTGTAATATAAATATCCGAAGTATTAGAAATAAATTAGATTTTTTACAAAATTTCGCAGATGAATTCGATATTCTTGTAGTAACAGAAACTCATTTAGATGATGACGTGTCCAACAATGATATTATCCTTGACTCGTTCACTACACAACCACATCGGAAGAATAGAGTTCACCTGGGCAATTTCGGTGGGGGTCTTTTAATATATAGCTGTATCTCGAAAAGTGGAGTTAGAAAATGACTTAGATGAAATGCTTTGGGTTCAGATACAAGCCAAGGGATTTTCATTTCTATTATGTAATACGTATCGCCCAGAATGGTCAGGGATTGACTACTGGACTAGATTAAACCAATCAATTGACTTAGCTTATCAATTTAACGAAAATATTGTACTAACAGGTGACATGAATTCTAATTTGTTAGTATCAAATAACAATAAACTTTAAGAAAGCATGAGACAATGTAATTAATAACTGACCATAGTAGAACCTTACTTCATCCAATCATTCTAAGTGATAATATTAACTGTTTATATTCAGATGTACTAACTGTACCGATATCAATTAGTGATCACGATGCGGCTATCGCAGTGATTGAATGTACTAAAGCTGCATCTCGTAGTTTTCTAAGAGAAATATGGCTCTAAGATAAAATGGACTCTGTTAAATTTATAACAAAAATTGAAGAACTAAATTGGGTTGAAAAATTAAACGAAACAGATGACGTAGACGATATGTGTAGTACCTTTTCAGAATTATTTTTTTCAATAGCCAAGGACTGTATTCCTACAAAAACTGTGATAGTAAGAAATAATGACAAACCTTGGTTTAATAATGACTTGAGAAAAGCTATTCGTGTTCGCGACCGACTTCGTAAAAAAGTTCTTAGATATAATCGTGATTGTGATATAAGAGATTACAAAAACCAAAGAAATAAAGTTAACAATATGAAGAAATATGCAAACGAGCAATTTGAACTTAATTTAGATACTGTCATAAATGAAAGTTCAGGGAACTTGAGAACGTATTGGAAAATAATGCGAATGTTAATCAAATCAGATAGAGGAAACAATTCTCTGCCACCTTTGTGTAATATAACAAACGACACAAATCTGGAAGATATAGTCTATGATGACACAAGCAAGTGTGAAGTTTTGAATAAATATTTTTGTTCTATTTCAAAAAACGAAAATGAGAATATGACCTTACCAGATTTTGATACTAAAAGCGACAGTAGTATTACCGAAATTGATATCTCTGAAAGAGATATTATTGATATAATCGAAGTCTTAGATCCTAAAAAGGCGTCAGGCCCTGACAAAATTAGTCACAAAATGCTTAAAATTTGTCCCGAAAAGGTTGCAGTGCCATTAAAAATCATTTTTTAATAAATCTCTACAACAATGTAAATATCCCTCAGACTGGAAAGTTGCAAATGTCACACCTCTATTTAAAAAGAGTGAATCGTCATTGCCCTCAGATTATCGTCCTATCTCCTTAATCAGTTGTGTAGGAAAACTGAGGGAAAGAGTTGTATATAAATACGTTTTTAATTACTTGTCAAGTAATCATTTAATATACGAATATCAATCGGGGTTCTTACCTAAGCATTCTACTGTTCATCAGTTATTAGAAATGTACAATTCTATTCATGATTCATTAGAAAAAAGGGAATTTAGTTGTTTTGTCTACTGTGATTTTTCAAAGGCTTTTGACAAGGTTTGGCACCAGGGGCTTGTTCACAAAATGAAATCGTATGGGATAACGGGAAACTTATTATTATGGTTTAAGAATTACTTGCATGAAAAAAAACAGCGGGTTGTAATTAAGGAATCTCAATCAATTTTGGAAAATATTTCTGCAGGTGTACCACAAGGGTCAGTGCTGGGACCGCTTTTGTTTTTAATTTACATTAATGATATAGGAGATACTCTCCTATCCCTGAGTAGATTATTTGCCGATGATACGTCGTTAGGATATTCGAGTAATGATGAAAGTGAAATAAAAAATGTCATAGATCATGATCTTAACGAACTTTCTAATTGGTCTTCCCGCTGGTTGATGTCATTCAATCCTGATAAAACTGAAATAATGATTTTTTCGAATGTTGCTACTCCGGATAATTTTAGTTTTTCCTTCAATGGAAAACGCATTCCGCTCTCATCTAGTCATAAACATCTAGATATTACATTCAGTAGTGATGGTAAATGGAATGAGCACATAGAAAATTTTGTGGAAAGTGTCTCTAAACATTTGTGTGTTCTCCGAAAACTTAAATATAAACTTTGTTGACAAAATTTAGAAAAGATGTACTTGGCGTTTATTAGACCACTATTCGAGTATGCATGTGAGGTATGGGACAATTGTGGTATTGGGGATCAAGAAAAACTTGAGAAATTGCAAACGGAAGCCGCGCGAATAGTTACTGGATTACCAATTTTCTGCAAATTAGACCTTTTATACGAAGAACTCGGTTGGAAACGGCTCTGGGAAAGACGAAATAATAGAAAACTACAACATGTACAACTATTTTATAATTTAATGAATGATAATGGACCTCGGTACCTAAAAAATCTTATCCCCCCTAAAATTCAAAGAACGACAGACTATCCGTTAAGAAATGGAAATGATATAATTGTTCCATTTTGCAGACTGTCGTTAACCCAGAACTCTTTTATCCCATCTGCAGTAAGACAATGGAACAGACTTGATACTACAATCCGCGAAGTTGATACACTTTCAAAGTTCAAAAACGAGCTACGTAAAGAAAAAAGGGAGAAACGCAGATGTATTCCGAGACATTTTTCATATGGCCCTCGAAGGCTTAATATAATCCTTACCCAACTTCGTAACAATTCGTCCTTTTTAAACTATGATTTGTTTAAGGTCAATATTACAGCCTGTCCGGCGTGTTCTTGTGGCGCTTCTCGTGAAGATGTTCATCATTTCTTTTTTAATTGTAACAGATATGTAGAAACCCGTCGTAAGCTTCTAACTGATTTAAATTGGATTCCTTTAGATATCAATGTTGATACCAAATTATTGACAACCGGGCATTTTTCCCTCTCTTACGAGCAAAATGTTGATATATTTAGACATGTATATACATACATAAAGAATTCCAAACTATTCCTCGTTGTTTAATACATAATAACTGTTCTACACCCACACACATCACACAGTTGCATTTTTTTTCCTTTATTTTTGTGTTATCTATTGTGTAAAATATTATTTGTTTTTTTTCTAATAAATGCAGTTTAATTTTAATCCTATGTACGCATGTTCTCGTAATATGTTATGTTATATTTATGTATAAGGGAGAAGACTTCATAAGTTGGTAAAACTTGTGTCTAATCCCATTTGTTTATTTGACAAAATAAATATGTTTAAATCAAACAAGCAAAATGTTGGGATGGAGCTGAGATTGAGGGGTATTTTTAACCTCGGGTAATTAAATTTTGCGTTTTTCGGATTTTACACAAGTTTTGCCTTTCGTGTCTCTGGAAAGGGTATAAGATCCCCCAAAATGGCCAAAATGGGGTATCAACGGAAAGATCATGGTATTAGCTTAACAATGATACCATGGAATTGATTTTACTTTTATATATGTGTTGAGCAGAGCTAAAAGTGTAGCCCTCCCCCTACATTTTTTGGCGTAAATAGCTCAAATCTTTACTATCTCATTTGTATATTTTTCATAAGAAACCCCCAATTATCATTTATTGTATAGTTTTGTACTTAATTGTAAAGCATTCATAAGAAAATGATGCTTTTCATATATTATTTGTCTTTCATGATTAGAAAAATAATGAAATTATAGGAATTATCGAAATTGTTGAATTTATTGAAATTTCTAAGTTTTCTGGTCTAAATAATCAAGATATGAAAATTTATGGCTCTGCTAAATATATTTTACGTTTTCCACATATAAACAATGGAAATCTAAAAAAAATGACCCCCCCCCCTCTTGTGTAGTTCAGCAGCTGATCGGAAATTTGAAAACTGCTGGCTGCTCTCAGTCATCATCGTCGCTTTCAATGTCATCACTGTCGTACAATGAAAACAAAACCCCTTCAAACTCATCATCTTGTTCCTCTTCCTCGTCATCGGAATCTATCTGACTTGCATTAGAATCCCCCTGCAATACGTCTGCAAGACGTTGTGGAACGAACTCACCCTCAAACCAAAGTGGTTCAAGCAACGTATCTGCAATATGCCAGCCATGTACATTTGAAGGAACTGGTATATTTGGTTTTGCAATATGTACCGATTTCCATATTCCAACTTGGTAATTTACTCTCCGGATATGTTGTTCTAGACTTTTTTTACACGGAGGTAACATGCTGATATCAACGTTACGTGTTGAATCAAACGTATTTGTGTTGACACGCACTTGAGACGAATATTGTTGTGTAGCAAATCATTCACTGACGTGAATCTGGGCTTTCCGTAAAGAGCACAAGTGAATATTTCAAGTTCACTAAGAAGTTCAGATGTTATCTCCCATGAATCGCCTAATTTTGAAACCATGGTAAGAATGTCTGGCTTTTTTTTTTCATTACTTTAATGGGCTTAACCTTGCCGATTCCCTTGAAAGCACTTGTACTATCACATCGTGTGAATGCGTGTAATCCCATTAGGGCAGTGCAGTATTCTTGACCAAAGCTTTCAGCGAGATGTGTAATATTAATCAGTCTCTTTCTGTTTCCTATGCCAGTATCGAATAATATAGTAATGCCCCGCATGCTCAGGGCATAATGAAGACAAATGAAAAATATATCACTATCTGGACTTTTGATTCTGACATACTCGTACCCATGTTTCAAACCATACAAGCAGTACAGAATCACGCGACTGTCAGTTTCCTCCTGTTATGAACAGAGTTCTTCAACTTTAGTTTTAGTCACGGTATTACCATTTTCACTTGATAAATGAAATGCATGTTCACCTGAGACAATAATCACGGATTTTGACTTCAATTTTACTGCCATTGAATCACTAGTACAAACATCAACTAATAGATCTATTAGCTGCTTCTTATTTTGTCGTTTGTAAGAAACGTCTTCCAGTCTGCTGGCTTTCGAACATTGGCCCCTTTTATGATGAGCTTTTCGCCGGTACCTCTTGTTTCTCGTTCCATAGATTTTACTGAGTTTTCTAGGTACATATCTGTACTAAATACAGTATCAGATGATCTCACTGAAATATCAAAGATTTTCTCGCAAATGGATTTGAAGGTCGACGGCAATTCATTTAAGTATTAGAAAACTGCATTTCCAGCTTGCACAACTAGTGTTCTTGCATCGACAGGGACCTTTTCATCAATAACATCGCTTGTGAGAAAATGGGACCCCTTTGATTTGTCCGTTTTGTTAAGTAGGCCGTCCGGAGTTGCAATGCTGTAAGGAACGGGCGTTAGAGGGTATGCCATTAGTTCTTTTAAATCTATTCGCAGATCATGACATTGAGATCTAATCAGTAGTTGGAAAGCGATATTGCTTTGCTGCTTATATTCCAGTACTTTGTTGTTAGAGGTCTTTATCTTCGTTGTCTTACTCATTGACGCAAAAGTCTTCAAATTCTGTCGTTTGATTGGCTCGAAAAAGTTTTCGTTCTTCTCTAGTCAATCTTTTATAAATGCTCTCTTTTCGCGCTCACCGATTGCCTCAGATTTGAGAACATCAGACTCAACATCCTGACTGGCTGCTGCACCAGATGATATACAATATAACTTTGTTTTATCTTCTGTGTCAAAAGGATTAATAAACCCAAGGACTGTTTCGGCAGCAGTTACAACACGTTTTTCTCCATGCGAAATTTCAGTTGCTCTCAAATCACAATGTATATTACCTGCGTAAGTATCTGGCAACATATCAGCGAATTCCAGCGTGATCTTCACGAACTGTGCTCTTTCGTGAGCAGTGCGAACCCATCTTTGATATGAATCGTAATTGCTCAAAAGACCAGACAAACCAGCACTTCCACCTCCGGCTCCGCCATGAGATTTTGAGTGCCTCATAAAAGTTTCCTCAATAGTTTTATCTACAGCACAACGATTACCAGGATTGAAGGATCTTGCTACACTAATAGCACCTCTTTTCAACAAATCAGTTGCACCTGGATGTGATTCATCAAGGTTGGCCAAAAATACAGAGAAAAACGTCAAATATCTTGCATAATTTTGTCCACCAAAACTAAAGAACAAATCAGCCATCATGAAAAGGCACCTAGAGTACAACAAAAAATCATTTGTTTTAACAGCTTTCAATAGCTGCATCACAATCCAAACGTAATCCAGATAAGACATCCAAAATTGGGCTGTCTTTCCCAATCCACCATTCCTAACATCTTCTCTGAAGCTAAGAAAATCTTTTAAATATCTATGACATGAGCTGTCCGATAATACGGCATCAAGGGATGAAGAACATTGTGAATCAACGAAATCCTTTAAGAGAGTCAGGCCATCTTCCGACATACTTTCAAAAGGCCTGCTTTCGCCTCTGGTCACAACACAGAATTCTTCGAAGAGAAATTTTTCTGACGCTTCCATCAACGACTTGTGACAGATAATGGCTCTATTACAATGTTTTCCTGTCAAAATCCCTGATATTGATCCAGAACCAACAAGACCCGATTCCAGCAGAACATCTGAAAATCCACTTCCTGCCATTTGTTGCCCAGCATTTTTAGATAAGCACAGATGACATGAAACGTGCCGATCATTACAATGTGATTTCTGTATTTCTCTGGTTCGTTCCATAAAAGAGAATATGCTTTCATACATACCCCCAGATCAAATGTGGTAATGTAGTATTTCTGACCAACTTCTCGGGCACCTTCCTCTGAATACCGAAGGCATTCCTGGACAGTTTTGTAATCTGTAATTGGCGGCGGGGTGTTTTGCCAAACAATGAAATATATCCAGCCAGGCCAGGTAATTCTTGGCCATGTGTACAAGATAGATAACGAGCAACTATCCAAACGAGTCCTTTTAACATCTCCTCGGAAAAGACAAGGGCACTTCCAGGAACATCAGACAAGGTAACTTTAAAATTTGGACTTTTTCTCTTGGTAACATAACACTCAGGCAGAACTATCTGACTTTCAAGTTGAAGAGAACGACGACCAGATTTTTCCAATGACTGAATCACTGGTAAGAAAGCACCAACATTTTCATCAGAATCACCACAAAAGTCTTGCATCATGATACCATGCGCAGTGTGAACGGATCCCATGCCTGTCAAATCATTGAGAAGTTGGTCAAAATTGTCGAAGTCCGAATGAAAAATGGACGGAACATCTGGATATCTGACTATTTCGGGCGACAACAAGCTAGAAGTGTCATTTACTACCTCCCCAACGGCTGTTTCTAATTCTAAAGCAAATGAGTAAGTCTCGCAGTGGCCAAGTCTATTAAAAAGAGTAGTTAATTCGGCACTACGAAACCAATGTCGAATGGTCATACTCAGGAGAATGTGTTTTTTTTAACTTCCACTGACCATGTGTCACTGCCCTACAGATGTCCTGGCTGATTGACTCGATAAGTCGGAGGGTTTTGCTGGATACTTTTGATGTGCCACCTGTAAAAAGGATGGCTAAAAAATTATTCAAGCTACTTGGAATATTAAGAATTGCCTCAGAAAAATTTTGAAGTAGGTGGCCACGGCATAATGTCATCATTTTGGAAGGCCTCACTTACGTCATTTCGAATTTGCATGGCACATTCCTTCACTTGGTCTGCAGTGCCAAGCTTAAAAGCATACTGAATGGCCAGTGCAAGGTCAGTATTAGCACTTGCTACAAGATCAGAGGAGAACATGCCTTGTCTCTCCATTTTCACAAAAATGAGTGAATCTGGAAACTTCTTTAACAAAGAACTTTTAACATTTTCACTTCTGTAATTTGGATTTGCATACGGCGTCATGGCGATTTGATCAATATACAGCTGGCGCAAGTCGCTAAATTTTAACACTTTCCTGTTTTCTAATATTTCTTCCCCAACAAAGTCGGAAACAACAAGAAAGGCCTCCTTGTGGGCATTTTCAAGATCAGCTTGTCCCTGTCTCTGTTCTTCACTCGAACTTCGCCAACATTTGGGATCACGTATGTAGTTTTTCCGACAAGATCTATGATACTGTGCCTCACATGCAAATAGATCAAGTCCTCTTATCCTTGTTAGGAGACCTTCGTCATGTCTTTCTTCGGCGATTTTTGGAATGTTTATGCCGCCTTCATATTCAAATTTGGAAGTTTTCTCTGTTGTCCAAACGCCCTTTACTTTGCATTTTTTATATCCTTCTTTCTGACAAAAAATGCAATCTGGTTTGAACACAATCTTGTCACTATCCAAAGAATGTTTACGTTTTGATCTTTTAGCATCAGTATCTTAATGTTCTTCCTGTGGTTTAGATAGCCGATTTAAATCCATGGTGAACCTTTGATAACAATCTCTATGGTACCCAGGGATTTGATTGCAAATATCTGTCATCCTAGATGCAGAACCTACTGGCTCTCTAAACCGAGAATCACGGACAGTAAGCAATTTATTGAATGTCCTTTCATTCAGATAGATAAATTGATCACTGTTCGAGTTTTCATAGTGTACAACACACACTTGATCTAATTTTTCGAGTTTCCATAGTGTACAACACACACTTGATCTAATTTGCGTTTCTTTTTCAAAGGGTTCATTATGTAAATTAAACAACTGCTTCTGCAGGGAAAAAAATTTACAAACAGAACAATAATCTAATAAAATCTAATTAAAAATAACAAAGATCTAGGAATAAACAACTATTTAAAGCAACTTCGAAGTTGAGCAAGCAAAGAAAAAGTTTGGGGATTTTTTTTTCAACACACCGATGACGTACGCTAAGTATGAATCCTCAACTTCATTTAATAAGAGTAAAAATATAAAAATATGGAAATCCTCGTCTTTATACACTAAGAATACTAAATTTCTTTTGAAAAAGTGTTTATATTATCAATCTTTGATTATAATAAAGAATTTGATCAAATTTAACGGGCATTATTAACAGAAAATGAAAACTTCTCCCAATTTACTAAATATTGCCAACTTTACTGAAAATAGCATTTCTTTTGAAAATCCCAGAAAAAGACAAAACAAAAGCACTAGAATGGTCTAGTCTAACACCAATAGTTTTCAAGTAACGGAAAATCATAATCAAAAGGAATATTTTGCATTCTTGTACTTTTAATCTAACAGAAAATAAAGATTTCAGTAATTTTAGCAAAATTTTGTAGAGGGAGGGCAAGAATTTAAGTTCTGCTCAACAATATATTAAAAGTAAAATCAATTCCATGGTATCATTGTAAAGGTAATACCATGATCTTTCCGTTGATACGCAATTTTGGCCATTTTGAGGGATCTTATAACCTTTCCAGAGACACGAAAGGCAAAACTTGTGTAAAATCCGAAATACGCAAAATTTAATTACCCGAGGTTAAAAATACCCCTCAATCTCAGCTCCATCCCAACATTTTGCTTGTTAACATTTAAAATCACAAAATAGACATATAAAAGACTGTAGGGGATCGGGATGGGTCCTGGGGGGGGGGGGGGGGGGGGGGGGGGTGCACGGTAGCCATATCTGGCCCATGGCCTATTATCATGTATTTGTAGAGACTTTGTTTCCTGAGCATTTACTTCATATCCTTTCATTGTGAATTAGAGGAGTCTAAAAAGTTTCATGGAATCTACTTCTACTATAATCGGGGGAATAAGGTCTTGAAAAGCCGTCGGCGTAGTGATAAACCCTTAATAGCACTAAATGGTATGAAAAAAAGGGACCAACAAACCTGAACAAGTCACTGAAACTCTGGATAACGTTTCGTCAGTATTCACATGAAATTACTAAATAGTAAGAGAATTTTACACACGTTTACGTTGTACTGAAATCAAAATTTTTCAAACGTTTTCTTGAGATTTTATTTTACCGAGTTTTTAGCATGTTCGTGTTTAAGTGCAATGTATTTGGATATATTTTAGAATTATTAAAAAAATTGGGCAGTTTTTTTTTTATTTATTCTCTGTTATAGTCCATGATTACCTATCAAAGAAATGGATATGCTCGAACTTGATAAATTAAATAATAGTTTGTTGAGTCTGATCAACAGTAAATCTGTAGTTCGTCAGTAACGTCTGAGGCTCAAACGATGGTTCCAGCAAATGAATCATAATACTGTATAGCTGGTAATTTTCGCGGTTTCTATATTTCGCGATTCGTTCCCAAAGAGGGGTATTTAATTTTAGCGGTCACCAATTTTCGCCAAAGTAAAACTGTGAAGAACAAGAATGTATGAAAATGTACTGACCTAAATTACTTTTGATTTTCGTGCTTCCATAAACATCGCGAATATAGCGAAACTTGAAACCTCGCAAAAATTATCCGCTATACGGTAACATTGTTTTTGAAGAGCTCATTCTTGAAGGCTCCATGGTGACTTCAAGACGAATGACAGCATTACAAGTGTTGAGCAATGGCTTGGCTTCAGATGAATTTGTAGAGAATTTGTCTCATGTGCATTTACTCCATATCCTTTGATTGTTTCTTGCAAAACCCTTGATGTTTTTGGATCCTTCAACGGAAAAAAGTGTTTGTCAGGCGGCAAGAGTATAATTGGTTAGAAAGGGTTTTTGAAGTACTGATGCAAATCTGGATGCATAATACAAGTCATAAGTGTCTAAAAACTAGTATATTGTGTATATGTGTACTTGGAGGTTTCTTAACAATGAGCAAATATAAGTTATCTACAAAATGAACATAATGTTACATTTTCATTAAGTCTTACAGCCTTGTTACACTTGTAAATAATTTTGATTTGCTGAATACATAACTTGCAATGATCTATAATTGTTTATTTATCAAAATTATCGTTTAGTGAAAGTGTAAAATCATGATTTTTTTCAGTAATTCCACGAGTTACTAGACTTTTTTGGAATTTCATTTAATTCTTGAACTGCGTTGTAATTTAATCCAATCCTAAATATTGTAGTAATTACACATAATTCCTTATTGTATACATTTACTGTTACATATATGTATATATGCAATTTGTCATGTGTTGAGAATGTAGATTTGATATAGATATATAATAAAGTCTTGATTTACTCCTTTTAATCTATTGAATGAAATTTGATGAGTTTGATAATTTACAGAGACCATTCACTGTCATTGTGGTAGGAGGGAAGGTACTTGTATTCTATTCACAATGTCTCTCCTACAACAATGAATGGAAATTGATAAAACTTTTGAAAACCTTTATCACATATTGCAATAGTGCACTTTTTATTCTAGATTTTGATGATACAAATCTTTGTGGTTTCTTATACAGATCCATTGACCTAGCCGTTCATTGTTACATACCCTCCGTAACTCCTCTCATACCAATGAATAGAATTTCATGAAACTTTTAGGGAACATTTATCGCGTGATTTCATAGTTCATCTTTTATTTTAGATTCGATATGTCCTCGTTTTTTGGTCTCCTATAGCCAAACATGTACTTTGCCAATCATTTTCATAATGTGGACATTTATGCCATTCACATCGTCCTACATCCCTGAATACAATTTAATGAAACTTTCAGAGTTTCTATATTATATGGTGCCATATTGTATCTTCTTCATTTATTTTTGCAATAACCCCTTTTTCTGCTTTATAAAGTCAAGCATGGACTCTGTTATTTTTTAAACCTGTTTATCAGTAAAACTGAAAATAAAAAAAATTGTGTCAATATAATAACTTGAGTATCCATCGTTAAATTAGAACCAAATATGTCCACATGTTTATAGGATCTGTAAGTCTCGTTTAATTTTGGAACTTCCGGTTACATAGTTTGAATCCGGAGGTTGCATTTCAATCAAAATCATATGACGTTCCACGTCATAATACTATTACGTCATATTTTGGCGGGAAAAATTTTCAAATTGCATTTTTATCGTGATTTCTCGGTGTCACATGACGAGACTAACAGACCCTATTAATCACACAAAACCTATTTATTTCAGGTTGATACACAATGCTTAAGGTCAAAGTAGCTTAATATAGACTTAAATTTCAAGAAATCTGAAATCATGATTAAAAAAAAATAATCCGAAAATACCCATGTTGCATAATATGTAAATTGTGTGATACTATGCAAGTCTTGCAAGGAGTAACCTCTCATCAACAGTATAAGAATCCAATTATTTGGAAAGCTATTATTCAAAAATGCACAAAATTAGAAAAAAGTACCCATTACTACAAATATCTTCATGGGAGGCAAAATGCAGTGCCAGGACATTTATGGAATTTGATAAACGTAATAAACCCCGAGTTTTTTTTATAGAGTAGAATTTTGACAAGAGCATCAAATATATAATAAATTTGAGCATCTTTCATTGTGGATAACGAAACTTGGTCGTCTTGTAGTTACTATGAGATTAGAGCAAAGCTCATTGTTGAAGGCCTCATTTTGATGTCAAGATCAAGAACATCAATAGAGTATTACTCCATTGCTTGCTTTTGTAACGTGCATTTACTTTGCATTTACTTCATTTTTAATTTATGTTCGATGCACTATAGCCATGGTCATACTTCAATACCTGTTCCTCAATCATTTTTTTTAACTTCCTTCTTCCTAAGTGAAATTTGCTGAAGCCGCAGAATTTAAATTCACAGTAACTTCGGTATTTAGTTATTATGGTAATAGTTTCATTTTTGTCATTTTTACCAAAATATAATGAAAATAAATAAGTATTTGATAAAGATATACAAAAGACCCAAACATTTATTTGAAATACAAAAAATTCCGAAGCTGCATAATAAACATTGAATTTTGTTATGCTGTTCACGTGTTTCAAGGAGTAACCTCTCGTCAGCAGCATTAGAATCGAAATAGAGAACAGACTTTAAAGCTAATAATTCAGCATTTTCAACGTTTGGTTTGCAATTTTTGTAAAATGAATTGCTCAATGTAATAAAGTATTTAACTTCAATACCTCAAGCTGAATTCACAAACCAAGCATAAACACATGAAGATTTCCTGTGGTAAGAGCCAACTTTCCAAATAGTTTATTTCATCAATTAAATGGATAAACTGTGAGATTGGGTCAGCAATCTTTGACTTCTATTTTCCAATTGCATAATCAATTTAGAAAATTGACTCCTACCTTCGATGGGTTTTAGTCGTATGTTTATTATACTATAGGGAAAAGGGACACATAAAGGGGAGGTTTGGGTACCCATAAACTGGTTTAACCCTACCGCTGGCTTTTGCTAGTGTCGGTACCAAGTCCGGCTGTCCCGAGTTATCATCGTTGTATACGTTTGTCTTTTGTCTTATATGTTTTTTTTCTGTGTAGTCCCTAGCAGATTATGTCATGTAATTATAATTTTCAGCCATTTTAGATGTTTCCTGTTGTCCCTTTTATTTCATCCATCTCTTTCAGAAACAGATGACAGCAATTTTCAAAATTGATTAAGGAATTGGAATTGGAAATGACCAAGGTCGCTGTATTTCGAATATAAGATTTTAGTTTGTCTCAGTGTGAAGTCCATAAAAAGATCCCCAGTGCGAGTGATTTATGTTCTTTATATATTTCAGTTACGAAGTACGTGGTCTTCAGAGAATATCGCATATAGAGGCATTTTCAAACTTCAAATTTTGGCATTTTAATATTTTGTAATTGTCAAATGTTATTCTGACCATTCTGTTTTTGGCGCCATCATTTCACCCTTTTTCACCAGTTTTATCGCAATTGCCTGTTGTTGTTTATATGTTTTCACTGTCTTCTTTAATCTTTTGTCGGACAACGGATGGCAATGGTTGTAAAACACTTTGCCAGTAATATGTTTGTTCGTCGATAACCGACATCCATGGATAGTGAAGAGCACGGATTTGGCGTTGTTTCATAATTTGCAATGAATTCCATTCGAACCAGGGCTTTGAGTCGCTTTGAAGTAGAATGTATGAGGAAAGCTCATTCTTGAGGAACCAATGGTGACTTCTTGGTAGAGAACAACAATAAAAGCATGGTTCCATTGCCTTTTTGCCACCTTCTCGTGAAGACTTTGTCTCAAGTGCATTTACTCCATATCCTTTAATTGTTTATTGGTCACATTTTTACTTACCTTATGAAACAGATTTTGTGGTTGCTGCCGCCAATGTAAAAATAAAGATGCATTTTAGAGGAATTCGGTCAAATTAATACTTTTGTTCTATTCTCAATTATCACAGGACACAGTCCTGATTTTTATTCATGACCAATTGTAAATTAAGGCATTGGCATCAATGTCCCAAAGACATGTTCTTTATTTTTACACAATATTGTAAGGTCTGTAACAGCCGACTTTGATGTTATAAAAAGTTATCATTTTAGTTGTGTCTTTAAGCCAATTAAACTTCATGATTACCCGTAAACACTGAAGTGTGAAAAGGTTATTTTGAATCAGGATATGCATAGTTCTTTTTCTCTGGCAAAATTAGTTCAGAATCAATCAAGATTAAATTCAATCGGTATCAATCAAGACAAAATTCCATCGGGAACAATCAAGACAAATTTAAATTCGGAACAATCAGGACAAGTTTCATCAGGCATAATCAAGGTTACAAAATTCCTTCAGGAATAATTAAGGCTAAATTCCATCAACAATAAAGACAAAAATCATTCAAAAATAATTAAGGCAAAATTCGATCAGGAACAATCAATGCAAAATTCTATTAAAAACAATTAAGACAAAACTTATCAAGGTAAAATCAAGCCAAAATTCCATCAGGAATAATCAAGACAACAATTTATAAGATCAATCAAGACAACAACCTATCAGGTATATCTATTTTTTTTGTAAATTTGTTGTAAAGAAATGCGTATCTCCCTCATGCAAAGCTCTGTCCTTAGCTGATTTTTGCTTTTCTTTAAGATCATATTATTTATTTGTTCCCTATCAGTTTTTAAACATCTTTGATGTTATGGTCTTTCAATCATTTAGATTTTATCAGCACTGAAGATATATAAATTGTCGAAATGTGCATATGCAGAAACCAAATTCACAGTAACTTCGATATTTGATTATTTGTTACCACAGCAGGTGGACTGTTTGTCCCCGAGGGTACATGTATTCACCAGCCCAGTAGTCAGTACTTCGGTGTTGACCCAAAAGCCGATACCATTTGGAACCTTACAATATCTATTTTTGTAAATTTTGTTGAAAACTAAGGAGTATCTCCTTCATGCAAAACTCTGTCCATAGCTGATTTTGACTTCTCATTCAGATCAGAATTTGGTTATTTGTTCTCTATCAATTTTTAAACATCTTTGAGATTATGGTCTTTCAATCATTTAAATTTCATCTGCACTAAAGAGACATTAGTTTGCAAAATGTGCATATGCAGAAACTAAATTTACAGTAACTTCGGTATTTAGTTATTTCTATAATCAAGGCAAAATTCTATTAGTAACAATCAATAAAAATTTCATCAGGAGCAATATAAAAAAGATTCAATCACATACAATTAAAGCAAAATTCCATCAAAAACAAACAAGACAAAATTCCTTCAGAAAAAATTAAGACAATATTCCACCAGGAACAATGAAGCAAAATTCTATCAGGAACAATCAAGACAAAATTCTTCCAGGAACAATCAAGACAAAATTCCACCAGGAACAATCATGACAATATTTCATCAAGGATCAGCAAGACAAAAAATTCATGAGGAACAATTAAGACATAATTCCAACAGGAACAATCAAGAAAAATTACATCAGGAACAATAAAGTCAAAATTCCATCACGAACTATCAAGACAAAATTCTATCAGGTACAATCAAGACAAATTTCCTCTAAAAACAATCAAGACAAAACTCGTGAAGAACAATCAAAGACAACATGTAATGAAGAATATGAAGTTCAAATTTCTGTGTAAAAGCCTCCTTTTACCTTGAAAGGTGTGTTTACTGGTAGGTCCTAATATCGTGGTACGAAGATACGTATATACGCTGACTTCACAATTAAAAATTGAGTTGAAATAAACGTGAATACTACGTTATAATGACACCCACGATATAATGAGAACCTACTATATGTCAAAAAATGCTTTCTTCATTTGATCTTTCTTGGAAATGAATAACACAAAGGATTATTGCCTTCATGCATATAGCATTTTTCTTTTGTCTTAAGGTTTGGCCAATATAAAAAAATCCTATAATCTTATCAAACCTTTTGAAAAACTGAGGACTGCAAGCAGGCATACACATGTATTTTTTTTTACTTTTTTATCACTTGTATGACGAAAATTATAGAAAATTAACAAACTGACAAAAAAGGCGAAATGAATTTTGTTTCTAGGATTTGATCACCGGGGCTGCAGGGGATGAAAATCGAGGTCATACTTCCATTATGGCCTTATAAGCAGTGTTAAAATGGCCATCCATAAAAAAAAAAAATACTGCACTATCATTTTGTTCCTTCATATTTCTTTGACTGACCATATGATATCTATAATATAAATATATATGAATTATTATGTCACTCCCTAGACATGTTGTTTTTCTACGTTTCTTCCGATTTTTATTCTTCTGTTTAATTTTGTCACCATGACTTTGTCGGGGTGACATGTTGTTATTGTACGTTGCTTCTGATTATAATTATTCTTTTTCTTCTTCTTGGTCGTCTTCATCATCTTCTTCTTCATCTTCTTCTTCTCATTCTTCCACAAAATCTTGTCCGAGCGATTGTTTCGTAATGCCTGAATGGAATTATTTCAAACTTTGCAAGAAGTTGGACCAACATCTGAAGTCATATGGTGTGCGCTTAAATATTCAAAATGCCCACCATTTTGAAGATGGCCGCCAAATTAGTCAACTTTGATTTCTCGACAGATTATGAGGCTGCGAATAAGTAGGCATCATCAAGTGGTGTGTCTGGGATGACATCGGGTATTGCTTGCAATTGCAAATCCAGTTATTATTCTTAATCTTCAATTAATTCTTGTCCGAGTGGTTATTTTTAAATGGCCGGAAAAATTGATTTCAAACTTAGAAAAAAGTTGGACCACCATCTGAAATTGTATGCAGTGCGTTCAAAATTTTCAAAACGACCGCCATTTCCAAGATGTCTGCCAAAATACGTCAAAATTTCAACTCTGTCGGAATTCAACGGAAATTGATTTCAAGGTAGATTTTCAAAGTGGAATCATTGAATTAGTTGTCTGGGGTGACATCGGCCATTGGCGCAATTGCAATTCTAGATTTTTTTTTTTTACTTTTTGATTATTTTAACAGATTATTACAAGCTCTAAGAAGCAATAATAAGATGACTGAAGGAAGTCGAGATACCAAACTTACAGATGGAATAGACATATCACAATGGATTGTTCCAGTCAACCATTATGGGAAACATTTTAACATTACATACAGCTGTTGGGATTTTGCTGGACAAACGGTCTATTACAACACCCACCAGGTAAAGACAGTTAGCTCCCTTTGAATAACTTTCATAAAAACAACTTTTACCCGGTAAAGAACTAGTCTACTTGTCTTTTTTACCCCACTTCGTAGGATAATTTTTATTGTGTCGCCTGCTGTAAGCAGAGTCGACACATAGGAATTACTATCCGTCGTCTTACGTCGTCGTCGTCGTCCTGCGTTGTCTGTCGGTTTTTGAATCCGCAACTCCTTCAAAACTAGTAGTCCGTTTCCAACCAAACTTTTAGGATGTGTTGTTCATTTGGTGTAGTTGTGCACCTGATACTTAGAGTTTTGATTTTACAGATTTTAGAGGCCCAAGGAGCAAAAATTGCTCATTTGTGACTCTGTCAGTTTTTGAATCCCCATTTCCTTTAAAACTGCTTGTCCAATTCCAACCAAACTTTCAGGAGATTTTTTTTTTACCTGGTGTAGATGTGCACCTTATACTAAAAAAATTTATTTACATATTTTAGAAGTTCACGGAGCCAAAGCTGCTCATTTGTTATTCTGGTTGGTTAATCCCCAACTCCGTCATAGCTATTATTCATTCAGATTCCAACCAAACTAGCAGGATATGTTCATCAGATGTTGTTGTGCATCTGATATGTAATATTTTGATTTAAAAGATTTTTTAGGTTCACCGAGCCAAAATAGCTCATTTGTTTATTTAGTTTGTTAATGTGGTATTCTTTAAAACTATAAGTCATATTCCAGCCAATTTCAGAATTTTTTTATCACTAATTGTGCACCTGCTACTTACAATTTTAATTTTACAGATTTTAGAGGTTCACTGGGCCAAAAATGGCCTCTGTGTATTGTAGTACAGGCGACACAAGTGTTCCATGGAACACCCATCAATTTTGGTGTTTCCACCCTTGTCCGTCTCACCATCACAAAATCTGTCTGCATGTCTGTCCGTCTTTCCTACATCTTACGACAAGGATTTCTTAAGCTTATAAACATAGTATTAACTTGGTCTGATCAGTTTAACGGTTTCCCTTTCAAGTCCGTCACTCATCAACTTCCTGTTTGCTGAAAGTGGAAATTATCAAATGTTTAAAATAAAATCTATTGTAAAACCAAGTAGCATTTACCTCGATGTAAGTCTTAATTAAGTGTACATGAATGCACGTTGCTATTTATGTTAATGATTACATATTGTAGTTTTTTGCCAAAGTCTTGAAAGGTTTATATACATTCACATAAAGAATTCATTTTACATCATCAGCCCTATTTTTCTCGTTCTTATATCTTATAGTTTTTCCTGTCAAAGCAAGCTGTTTATTTACTGTTATGGAACATGAGAATGGGATTTGAGCATGCAGGTTTAGATTTCTGGATGAGTTCTGTTGCATGTAACTGTCCTGATGCTCCAGTTATTGTAGTAGGAACACAATTGGATCAGGTATTTAGTCGGTTTCAGTTGGATGCCAGCTTCATTGGGTATTTTGGTTTTTAAGTTAGCTTAATGCCTGATAACCAGATAAAAATCATATCGAATCAGGGAGGGATAATTAATGCATGAGTTTTGAGATAACTTATCATTAAACGTGTTTGATAGCGTGTGATAAATTTTTCGGTTTTTAATCATTGAAGGTGTCGAATTCTATAAAATTCTATAAAAAATCATGCCTTGCCTTTCCTAGCGTATTTCATAACATAATAACCATGTTCGTTCATTAAGAAATCTTTTTGAATAACCGAAAAAAATCAAGAAGATTTCTTAATAAACGAACATGGTTATTATGGTATGAATACGCTAGGATAGGCAAGGAAATAATTTTTATATATAAAGAGGTTTGTTACTTAATTCGAAAATAAATAGGATTTCAGATTACAGGGACTTTTTTTGGAAAATTGAACAAGAAGTAATTTCAGTAAAAAAAATTAAAGATTCGGGAACAAAAAGAAATAAAATGCTCAAAGGGGATAGCCAGAAGAATCATAAAATTTGACAAAATACCAAAGTACATGTATTAGTAATGAATATCCTTAAGAGTATTTGTAAAATAGGTAGGTCGGAGTTTTTTCTGTGAAGTATTAAAAGTAAACAGAGATTTTTGTAAATGGAATCCTATAAACGTATTTACACTCTGGTCCGCTATTGCATTTTATTTCACGCGGGTTCGACGTCATAATTTAAAACTTGATTGTTCTATGACGTCAAAAGGGTTATTCGGAGACAACTTTGAGTGTACGGCAAACGAATACCGAAGCAAGAATGAGGAAAGGGGAAATTCTAAAATCATAAATCCAAAATCACTGCAAGTGACAGCAACATGAATTGAGACAGTATGATAAAGACAAAACAATAAACAAAAATGAACAAGAACGCCACAAACCTAAGGCACTAGCAGTGTGAACCCCTTTAAAAACTGAGGTATCATCAGGTGCTCCGGAATGGTAAGCATGATCTGCTCCACGCATGGCACCCATCACACCGCCAGCTAGAACATGATGTTGAAAGATCTGTTTTGTTGCTGATTGGTTAATGTCATTTTCTAACCCTTAGACAAAACCAATTAAGATCCATGGTACCTGCTATATCTCTAACCCTCAAACAGTAACATGGTAGAAGTTTGAAAGGCTTTTGATAATCTATTAAGTATTTAAAGAATAACCAGGACAAGTCGGTACCATATACATCAACAACGAAGACAAAACTAAAAGATCACAGTGTGATATACAAGACAACACAAAAAACTAAAGCACTGACAGTGTGAACTTCCACTGAAAACCGGGAGTATCATCAGGTGTTCCGGAAGGGTAAGCATGATCTGCTCCATGCATGGCACCCATCACACTGCCAGTGAAAAGTTCGGTTTTGTCATGGTCGGTGTTGGTCAGTCCGGTAGCAAACTCTGGATCTACCCAAAGATACCTGTTCTAATTTGTTAAACAGAAACATTATAATGGACTGTCAAATCGTGGTCATTGAGGTCATTCCAATGAGGTCATTCCCATGAGGTCATTCGGAGACAAAATGCCAAGTGTGAATTCATGTTTTGAGTACCCCTATTTAGATATAAAGTAAAATGTTAAAGATGAAAGAACAAAATTTAGCTAATGAAAACAAAAAAAAAAACAAAAAAACAAAAAAAAAACGCAAAAGTCACGACACGGACCATGACAACAGCACGAACTTGGACAGCAGACTTAATTCTTTCAATCAATTTTATTTCTTCCAAAAGATGATAAGTAAAATATTTTGGAGATAACTTTTAACATTGACAAAACATTGATAAGATCTTGTCATTTGTTTTTTAAATCATCGCTAAGAATTTGTCATTTAACGTTACCAAAAGTCTTGCATGATGACTATTAATATGTGTGTCCATTATTGGGTGTAAGAAGACTACTAAACAGAAACATCACAGATGAAATCAGTGTCCTTACAATTATAGCTTAGATGAGAAATACTTAATTCTGGAATTTTCTGTTGAGAGATCAATTGTTATCCCCCTGTCCCGAAGGAGAAGGTGAGCTACTGTTTTACAAGAGTCCTTCATTCCATTTGTCGTATTCTGCGTTCGTCCACCATAACTTTCCTTTTTTTAAGTAAAGGTGTGGATTTTGTCAGAAGCTTTTATGGTAATGCGATATTTTTAGATCTGTCAGGTTAAAACTACCTTTTAGACGACTGTGTCATTATAAAGTAGTTTAAATGCCCACAGAAATCAAAGATTCAGGAGCATATACTTTAAGCTCACCTGGCTATGCCAGGTTGAGATTTTGCATTCACTTGGCGTCCGTCGTCTGTCGTCCGACCATCTTTTCGTCCGTCCATCCGTCGTCCGTCCGTCCGTCCGTTCGTTTTTTTTTCAAAAATCTCCTCTGAAACCTGTAGTCCAATTTAAACCAAACTTGGCCTGGATCATTTCTAAAGCATGAAGTTTTAATAATGTATTCGGTTAGGCCGAAGACCAAAAATATGGCCGATGTTACTAAAAATAGAACATAGGAGTAAATTACTGTTTTTGGCAAATAACTCGAAAACCGTTGCAGATATGAAAAAAAAATTCTGAAAGTAAAAATAACTAGCATGACAAGAACTACCCAACCTGCAATTTTCGAAAAAAAAAAATCTGATGACCTATTTTTCCTTTTTTCATAAAATTTTCAAAATGTTGATTTTTTTAAATTTTCTATAAAAAACTATAACAGATAGAGGCAGAGTTTAAACATATCAAGATCTACCTCACTGCCAAATTTGAAGAAAATCTAAATATCTTTGTAAGAGGTATTGCCCTTTAAAGGTCAAATTTTTCATGATTTTATATATTTCGTCTTGTATTTCAAAATCAGTTTGAAATAGAGTTAAGTTTTAATTGCGAAAATATTACATATCAAGATCTTCCATATGCTCGTGTTGAAAAGAATTGTAATACCAGTGTAGCAGTTATTGCCCTTTATTGGTTAAATTTTTCGTAATTTTATGTTTTTCATCTTTTATATTTATGTATTTCATCTTATATATCAAAAACAATTTTAGATAGAGGTAAAGTTTGAATGCAAAAATGTTCAGCACATCAAGATCCACCCCAATGCCAATTTTGAAGAAAATCTTTATACCAATATGAGAGTTATAATGGAATAAAAAAGATAACAGGAAACACCTACAATGGCCGAAAAACATAGCCACATGCCAGAAAGTAAATAGGAACTGCACAAGAAAAAAACCCACAATAAAAATACAAAAGACAAACATAAACAACGATAGGAACTCGGGACAGCCGGACTTGGTACCGGCACTAGCAAAAGCCAGCGGTAGGGTTATACCGGTTTATGGGTACCCAAACCTCCCCTTTCTCTGTCCCGTTTCCCTATCGTAGAATAAACATACGAATAAAACCCATACAGGTAGACTACTAACTCCATGACCACAATCTAGAAAAGAAAAATGGGGGGACAAAACGTAATTTTGAAAGATGGGTCAAAGAGTGCTCGCCGCTAAACTGCCGGCTAGCTCAAGGAGCCTAGTCTGCTGGTAAAACACTGTCGCACTACGGAAGGAAAATCAAATTCAAAACTCCCAATGGGTTTGGTAAAGAATCGTCATGTATTTCAGTAGACATCGGCAGTATCAGTGAGAGGCCAGTATGTGTGTAAAATCCTCAGGTCACTGGATCCCAAAGCTAATTTAACGGACACGTGCAGAATATCCTGTCGATATCCCCTATTGCGTAAAGAATGTAAGTTACGTCCCAGTTTTTCTGGATTTTTAATCAGTTTCTGGCATTTTTTTACAACATTTCCGTAAAATCGAGGATGGGAAATGCCCTTAGAAATAAGCTGTTTGCGAGTGACATTATATTTAGAAGTCAGATGTTCATATCTTCGATAAAACTTGT
>MJUU01060194.1:24095-93837 GCA_002080025.1 Modiolus philippinarum
GTGTTATCTTTAGGTGGAACTTTGAGCATTTCTGTGTCCTTGTAATGTTGTTTGGTGAGAGTTTGTTCATCACAATTGGTGCGTTTGAAAGTATTAGACTTGTCCAATTCGTTTTGTTGGACATCGATGTAGTATTTCTTTCAAATGATTGAAACGTTGTTAGAAGCTTTGTCAACTGGTACAAACACATATTTTTTGCCAAGATCTCTCAATTTAGACTTAATTCTATTAACAGACAGCTTAGGATGTGGCTCAACATAATTATCTTTATAAAAATTAATTCTGTTGCTGACTTTGGTAATAATTTTATCTTTGAACAAATTCAGTGCGTGTTTGTCTGCACTTTCCCGTTTGCACCATTTTATACAGTACTTAGTGACTGCGTCTTTAATGATTTCAAAACAAGCTTGCCAGTGAATTTTGGAAGGTGGGCGATATTTAGGCCCTTTTCTAAAGAACTGTTGAACTTCTTCATCTTCAATAACCCTTTATTAGTAATTTTTTTATATCATATATATTTTTGTCTATTATTTCAAAAACAGTAAGATAAGTTTAAAATGCTTAAATGTTCAGCAGATAAAGATCATCCCTTACGTCATTTTTTTAGTAAAATGTAAATACCATTATAGGAGTACTTTCCCCTTAGTGGTCAAATTTTTCGTTATTTTATATATTTCGTCTTGTATTTTCGAAACAGTTAGGGATAGAGATTAAACTTTGTAGCAAAAACATTCAGCATATCAAGATATACATATTTGCCAATTTTGAAAAAAAAATCTAAATACCCCATAAGATTTACTGCCCTTTATTGGTAAAATATTTCATGATTTTATATAGTTCGTCTTGTATTTCGAAAAAAAAAACATTTTGAGATGGAGGTTAAGGCTGAATTTCAAAAATGATCTGCACATCAATGTTTACACACATGCCAATTTTGAAGAAAATCCAAATACCCATACAGGAGTATTGCCCTTTATTGGTCCAATTTTTAGTGATTTTATACATTTTTTTCTAGACTTATATATCAAAAATGATTTGAGATGTTTAGTATGTCAAAAGTTCTACGTTTTTTAAACATGGGTAAGTTGTCCAACCCTGTCCAAGGTGGTTGCTTACGGGGAACCTGATCTCACCCATGGTTTTGTGTTGGGTCCGTGTTGTTCATCTTTGTGTGTGAGTGTCTTCGTTTTTCTTTTCTGTGCTGTGCCCATGTTGTGTCACAGAAGTCCTCGGTTGGTCCTCTTTGAAAAAATTGCCTGGCAGATTTAAAATTCGACCCTATAAAAGATCTTCTTCTTTGAAACTACTGGGCCATTTCGAAGCAAACTCGGTCACAAAAGTCCTTATTTGACTTCCTTTGGAAACAAATGTTTGTGGCAAGTCTCTTTTTCATCCAAAATGGCCACAAGCAGGGAACATGGTTTATTTTTTAACCCTATGGAAGAACATTGAAGGATCTTCTCATCTTAAACAACATAGCCAATTGGAACCAATAGTTCCTGGATGGTCCCCTTTAAAAAATGTCCTGCAAGTCCACACCTCATCTAAGATGGGTACCAGCAGAGATCGTAGTTTCACATTGGACCCTATGGGATAATATATTCAAAGATCTTCTCCTTTGAAGCTATATAGCCAAATGAAACCAATCTTGGTTTCAATAGTTCTTAGTTGTCCTATTGAAAAATTGTCTTTCAAGTCTGCTTCAAATCGAAGATAGCTGCCTGCAAGAAACATGGTTTAACATTCAACCATAATGGAAAGCATTCAAAGATGTTCTGTGAAACAACTTAGCAAATTTTATCCATACTAGGTAACAACAGTCTTTACTTGGCACTTTTCAAAGATGTGTCCTATAAGTCGACATTTCATCCGAAATTACCGTCTCAAAACTTATACCTCGAGGGTATGTATAGGAACTGTTGTAATTGTCACAACAGAAGCTTTAGAGTCGTCACCACGATTTGACAGACCGTTACAATGTTTCTATTTCTTAAATGAGAACAGATATCTATGAATAGATCAAGAGTTTGAAACCGGACTGACTAACATCGACTGTGACAAAACCAGACTTTTCACTGGCAGTGTAACGGTGCCATGCGTGAAGCAGATCTACTTACCGTTCCCGAGCACCTCAGTTTTTATAGGGGTTCACACTAGTGCTTTAGTTGTGTGGCATTCTTTTTCATTTTTGTTTATTTGTTTTGTCTTTGTCATACTGTCTCAATTCTTGTTTGATGTGATTTGCCGTTGTTTTCGATTTATGAATTGAGAATTCTCCTTTTCCTCGTTCTTGCTTTGGTATTTGTTTACCGATAGATCCAATATTGCTCCTATTGAGGGACATTGCTTAACATTGAATCCTATGGGTAAACGCGTCTAAAGATCTCCTCCTCTGAAATTACTTAGCAGTTGGAACTAGACTTGATCAAATTCTTTGTTGCTTCCCTGAAATAAAAATGGCAATTAATGGGGTAGACCGCCATGGGCCTAAACTTTTCCACTCGTTTGGTTTTACATTGTGTTTATCTAATACTTATTCCATATTTCTGAGGCTTGTCCCATCCGTAGACATTTTGATCATGGTATTGAAACTACACATTTTCATGTCGACTTTAAGCAATTTTCAACAATTTTTACTGTCCTGTTTTCTGTCTAGTGGTCATCAAAGTTGGTATATTTCCACATATTATTCGATCCGTTCAGGACTTGCTTCTTGTGTATAAAAGAGGCTGTTATTGAAATTGTGTTGATATAAAATTATGCCAAATGAAAATTCAGTAGAATAAACAACTGTGAAAGTAGGCATGAAATAAAATAATAAATTTCAATAGCCTGAACTGAAATACATGGGTGACTTGGGCCATATAGACTGAAAAGTTAACCCAATATTTATCAGCACTAAACACTTGTTGTAAAAAACTGAGTCGTTTAATTTTCACCAAAAACTGAGATTATAGAAAGGAAATTAGTTTATGTAAGATATACTAAAATTTGAGAAAAATATTCCGCTGCATTTTTTCAAAATTTAGAATAAAGTAGGCAAACATCAATAAAATTCCTGAAACTATGCTTTAAATTAGCTCCCTTGAAAGAAATCTGAGTTTTTCATTATTTTTAGATATCATTGCACGAAATGTAGAGTTAATGTGCTAGTTATAAATAACTGGATGTTAGGTAGGCATTTACATGACAAAAAAATATATCGTTTTTTTTTTTTTTGAATTTTTTTTTACTATTTTGAAATTTTGATTCTACCTATCACAATGGTGTTATTTATTAATGTAAGTACAATTAAAGTGAAAAATAGAGTTATCTCCCCGTACCCAAGCTCTACCCCCTTAAGTCTTCGACCCATCCAAAATGTTTCCGTCGGGAAATTTAGTTCAACTTTGAAACAAATAACATCAAGGTGTATTAACAACATTGAAAATCAGTCTCTTTATTATTGAGGTCATTTGGACATGTCGGACGTCTGTTTATCTGACTGTCTGATTGTAAGGTAGTAAGCCTTTCTGTTAACAATGAAAGGATATGGAGTAAATGCACATGAGACCAATTCTCTACAAATACATGGTAGAAGTTTTCAATGGAACATTGCCTTTACTATTGCTCTTCACGTTGAATTTACCATTAGGCCTTTAACAATGAGCTTTTTCATATTTCGTAGTAAGTTCAAGACGACCCCAGCATCGGTTTGATCGGAACCCATTGATAGATGATGTTAATGTCGAACAACGCTATATCCATGTATCTTTTGGTCATGGATGTGGGATCGTCAACAAACATAAAAATTACATGTACTGGTAAAGTGTTCTTGCAATTGCTGTCATCCTTTGCCTGTTAGTGTGTTCTGCAGCTTGTCTGCAAAAAGCTTGATATCTAGTAACATTTACTTTGGCATAAGACCATGAAACTTCAACATTGCTTTGTCTTTTGAAAATCAGTGAAAAGATATCATTAAGGCAAGACCTTTTAGTTGGAACCTAAATAATATACCTCGTGACCTTGACCTTATCATATGAATAATTGCATAAAAACTCAAATATTTGGTATATCCTTTGAATTATAATAGGGTCTGTAAGTCTCGTCATGTGACAACGAGATTTCATGATGAAATTGAAATTCGAAAACTTTTCCAGCCAAAATGTGACGTTTCTTGATTATGACGTTCAATTTTTTGTTTGCAACTTCATATATTGTCGTGAAAAATCGAACATCCGGTTCCAAAAATTAAAACCCGGAAGTTTCAAAATTGAACGAGACTTACAGACCCTATTGATATTAATATTGTTTATTCCTTTAGGATTACTTTTCAGTTGGGACCAGAAAATTGTTTTTCGTTTTCGGACATATAAAATGTTCCTGATACAATCAATGTATTGAAAGCTCTAAGAGACAGAAACATAATGAGTTATTAAAAATTTTTAAAAAGAAGGCGGATGGTGAATAGCTTCTCTTACCTGGGTGATGTTCGGGTGTTAGCATCTAAACACATTCAGCTGTGACTTTGTGTGATTTTAATTTAATTTTCAATAGATACCATACATATTTCTCAGAAGCTGATAAAATACTGTTCATTCCTAAGGTTTCACAAAACACACCTTCTCCGTATTTTGTTTCCTTGCAATGGTATATCAAATTAATTTGAAATTTTGTAACAATCATTGTATAATTATGTTAGATTGTGGAATACATTTTCAGTTCTGCCAGAGAACTTCTTCCTGTTAACCAAGTGTATCAAAAAGTACATTTAAACACTTTTTGCATTACTGATCATTTTTTGTCAAGCTTTTCTCTCCATTTGGAAATTATACAAAATTGAAATATTGTCACAAGTTTTATTCAGTCATGCCATATTGTAAACCTGTTGGGATACTGCTATCTATTGACCAAGTAGGCTAATTTTTCAAAATGTTTATCAGTAAAAAGTAGATTTTGTCAAAGTATCCTGCATTTCATCACAAACGTTGTATTGCTATGCCATTTAGCAAGTCTTATTTGTAATCTCGCAGAGGTTATAAGAAACTGAAGTTTAGAGTCGGGGATGCCTTGCTTAGCTTGACTTTTTTTTACCGTATACCTCTATTATTTCTTCAAATTAGTTTGCTTGCTGTTCCCTGTTTTCTTATTGACAAAGTGTTTTTTTTCTGGCCCAACTTTTATTTAACATATTGCTTTACCCATGTTCATCGAATTGTAAATTTTTCTGTCCAGATTTTCTACATGTACGGTCTTTTAACATATACTCTTGGTCATAATTATCGAATATTTTTTGCTGAAAATGCCTGAGATATTTAAGGGCTTTTTGTTATCAAATATTCAAATTAGCCTTTAAAAATCAAGAAATCACACTAATAATGGTACTTTCACAGTATATAACAATTCTTGCAGATCCCTATGCCAGACATACCAGAGGCAGAAATAATGGAGAAGTATCCACAGATAAAAAAATTCTGCTATGTCAGTTCTACTCAAGGCACAGTAAGTAATCAGATATTATATGTCATACTTTTCCAGAAAGTTGATGTCAGTTCTTCTCAATGCAGAGTGAGTTTAAGGTGTTGTTAGCTGTCAGTTTTAGTAACGCATATACTATATACTAATCAAGAAATAACAAAATACCGAAGTAACTGTGAATTTAAATTCTGCATATGCGCATTTCGACAACTTATGTCTCTTCAGTGCAGATAAAATCTAAACGTTTGGAAGACCATCAATTCAAAGATGTATAAAACTGATAGAGAACTAATAACCAATATGATCTAAATGTTAAGCCAAAATCAGCTACGGACAGAGCTTTGCATGCGGGAGATACTCCTTAGTTTTCAACAAAATTTACAAAAATTTAGATGTTGCTCACAGACACAGACAAGACAGAGCTTTGCATGAGGGATTTCAACAAAATTTACAGAAATTTAAATGTTGCTTACAGTTTTCCTCGGCCTAAGGCACAGTACATGTAAATTGTCAGACATTGTTATCTGTCTCTGGTAATGACATCGATATATGTCCTTCTGTCTGATCACGATATCCAGTTCTCGCCTATATTAGCCTGCAAACTTCTTCCACAAAATCAATATTCGGTTGACTCCAATTTATCAGACGCTGACCTGAAGTTATCAGGATATTCTTGCAACGCTAGACAGAAATATCCTTTTTATATATTCCGGGGGGACAAAAGCTTATTATATGAAGAATGTATTATGTTTTGTGTTTTTAATTTTTGTATTCAGTGTACACTCATCGATCAGAAATAATACAAACAAAATGGCAGGAAAAAATTACAGAAACTAGGGCAGTGACAACTTCTGTAGGGCCACAAATATTTAACATTATGACGTAATAAAAGTGCCAGGCAAGGGAAGACAAGTGTTAGTAATGGGGAGGTGTTGCAATTAAAACAGTTTTTTTTATTTAAGTTGCTAACGTGGTTCGATCACTATGTTTTGAAATTTAAATATAGTTTGCTGACAAAAATGTTGAATGGTTATAAAAGAACTACAGAAACATTTTTTTTTCCAAAAAAAAAAGAAAGTATGAAATAATTTAGGCATTTTCCCACAAAAAAAATTGGAGAATATTAGATTTTTTATCGAAATTGCATGTAAAAGGTTATTAACAAGTTATCGGCATTTGTAAGGCTATAATGTTGTCTTTGTATTAAATTTCACCGCCTCGTTGGCAATAAAGGTTGGTGTCTATTAGCGACCGTTCCTTGGGCCAGTTGCTTTATATTTTTGCTCACGGGATTAAATTGTATGATCTAAAGCTGTCAAAGTCTAGATAATATATACATGCCAGTACTACATGAGGAACAGTAAGTCATTACATCATGGCAACATATTTTTTTGTCTGTCACGATAGAAATAACAAAATACCGAAGTTACTCAACAGTGCATATAAAATCTAAATATTTGGCAGACCATAAACTTAAAAAGGTTTAAAAACTGGTAGTGAACAATCACCAAATATGATCTAAAGTGAAAGCCAAAATCAGTTTAGGACAGAGCTTTGCTTGAGGGAGATACTCCTTAGTTTTTCAACAAATTTGAAGTTCATACATGTACATGAACCACTCTAACCAAGGCTACAGTACACTGAAGTTTGTTCATTACCGTTAGCTGTCTTTTTCGATACAATTTAATTTGCAGTCTTGTAAGAAATATATATAAAAAGTAAACAGAATTAAGGACGACCCATATACAATGCCAACATATCAATGTCCACACTCTTCAATATGCATGGTTAAAGCTAACTTGGCATGTTGAAATATCCGTAATATCCAACATTGGACAAAACTGTAAGCAAATAAGAAAATCTACATGTGTATATAACAGAAATAGTCAGATTCTTTTCAGTATTTGTGATGCTGTTACACGCCAGTTTTTTATACCCGCCACACGTACTGGCGAGATATTATGTGATACCCTCAGTCTTGTGTCCGTCCGTCCGTCTGTCTGTTGGTCCGTCAGTCCCAAAGCTCTCCGACTGATAGCTTGTGAAGGAAATTATATAGTCTTCAAACTTTGTATGTAAGTTGTTTGTCATAAAACTAGGGCAAAATTCGATTTTTGGATCAAAGGTCCGAGAAGTTGTGGATTTATGCCGCTTGAAACTTTGAAATTTTGAGAATTTCAGGGTTTCAGACTGATACATGTAACTTGTAAATGAAACAACAAAGTTTTTGAATATCACGATTTCCGATATTATGTATACGAAATAACAAAATGTCTTCATGGTATGGTTAGACTCAGGCCAAGTATGACTTTGGGCGCTGAGGTTCAAGGGGTTCTAGAGTATTGCCCCTTTAAATTTTGAAATTTTGTGAAACGTGGCGGGTATCATGTAATGCACCATTACTATTTTTTAGAATATTCCAGAATTAGAAGAAGCATTGATAGATACAACAATGAACCACTGTTCACAGATGCAGATGAAAATACCAGATGTATGGCTCAGCTTTGAAAACGCTATCCTAAAGTAAGTGTTATATACAGATTTATTATATATAGAAGGCAGTGAAAGATTGCAAATTCATATGAAATAAAAATGAATATTAACTGTGAAATTATTTTCAATAATTCCACTCTTAGCAGTGACGTCACAGAAAAAGTTGTCAACGTTGTTGTTAGGTACATTTCGAAGCGATGTAACTTCGACAAAATAGATCTCGGTGTATAACTTTTATAAATTTTTTAAATAGAAACCAAAATCTAAACTGCACAGTAAAAACAAAAATTAATCAGAGATTCTGATTATCGAAAATATTCAATTCATGATAAAAAAAAAAAGATGGAATTCACTCTTACGTTGTACACATTCGTAAATCACTGCGTTGATCGATGATTCGTTGAATATTTTGCTTAAATCATTTGATTAATTCTTAATCATGTTAATACACGTTCGTTTTTTTTTTGTAAAATATATATTTTACAAGTGGGAGAAGATTTTATTTGTTTCCACACAGTCCTGAATTCCAAGTATAATATTCATTATTTCACATATGTTTGTAATAAACAGGAAATCTCCAATTCCTCTTTTTAAATATTGAATATATATTTAAAGGAATCCTTGCATACAAAATTTTGAAAAAAAAAAACAGAAAAGTTATTTCTTAAAAAAAGTACATTTTAGCACTTATCGATTATTTTGTTAATCTACAACAAATAGTTTTCAGGACTTTTAGCAGAGGCCTCTTATGGATATTGACTTGATATTGCAGATTTATCTACTCACCTCACCTAACCATTTTGGCACAAGGTTTACTATTTGTCCCTTACAATAGTAGGCCATTTCCTTTTTATTCGTCTTATATGCGGTTATTCTAGAAGTTGTTGAATCCGCTTTGTGATTCCCATTGCATTCTATATTTGACAGATAAATTCGCATTTCCAGACATTGAAAATTGTACTGCATCAATTCTTAATAATACCTTTCAGGCCTACTCGATGTGAGTATTATATGTCTATAAAATTAGTCATATACTGATTGGTGTAGTTTCTGTACTTAAAATTGCATTATATGCTGTTTAATGCCTAATTACCAGATGGCAATATATACTGTTGCTTTCCTCAAATTTTGGCTTTACACAGCCGTCTTCAAATATGCATGCAATTTACATGCTCAAATCTAAAAGTAAGTATTGTTAAAAAATACACCTTTGGAATGTAGCTTTATTTGTCACTACCCGTTCACGATTAGATTCATTCATAAGAGATTCCTGTAGTGTGTTATAATTTTACAAGTTTTTGTAAATTAAAACGTTGTATCTTTATCTATCAGTGTTGTAAAGCTGTAGGTATCTTCCAGTTTATGAATTCTGAATCTGAGTGTTTTTGTTTATATATACGTCTTCTATATTTGAAAAGGTTTATTTTCCAAACATTAAAACCAAAGTTTTGTTTTCAATTGCTCACTTTCCCGACAGGCACATTTAAAAAAATATTTGTGGTACTTATTAATCCCTGTATACACCGTTATAAAATAAATTTGAAAATAAAGTTACTTTATGTGATATACGGACGTAATTCTACCTGTTAATTTAAGAATGTAACAATAATTCACCTATATCGTCTCAGCTCAGCTCGGACGGCGTAATTAATATTGAACGACGTATGAAATCGCATTCAATTGTGACCTGTATAATGTCGAAGTTTACAATGATCAATAAATAAATATCAAAGAAACTTATAGAAATTATTGTGTCCAAAGAATCTTACAAGGATCAGACTTCTGGAAGAGCAGTCATATTGGTGGTGGGTTGCCTGCTAAATGGCAGCTTTTACTGTAGTGATAAATAATAAATTGTTATTGGCATTCAGCTCTAGAAAAAAAGAGGAAAACAACCGGACAAATGGTCGTAAAGAATGATCGAGAAAGTTGTTTATTGCAAGCATATATTGTTCATTGTCTTCTTTGATATTTTTTCAACTAAAGAAAGCAATCACTTGCTAAATGTTAATCACTTGCAGTGATTCCTTCTTTTGTTGCAATTTTCTATTTGCCATTCACTATTCTGCTTGTGGCGACACAGGGATTACATTCTGGCAATGAAGTCAAAGCCCATTTAATCGACTTATGCATGCAGAAACAGATCACGGTCACGAGCGTTAGACACTGTGATATTCATCTGAGTAAAACCAAAACTTGTGGGAGTTTCCTCCTGAAATAATTGTATGTACAGACACAAGATTTAATTGAATTTAATGCTTTATTTATTTATGGTGGATTACTAACAGCCCGAAGGCCACGAGTAGCTATCCTCAATTTTAAGCCTTTAACATTCGGATCAAATTATTTTTGGAGCAGGTCTCATGCATGCAATGTAGTTAATATTTTCCTTCTCGAACTGCATTGATTTTTTTGTCGACCATATTGAAGATATATGTTGTAGTTGTTTTCGAGGTTATGCATCCTAAAACATTTTAGCCATGTGTCAGTCCACTCGTGATCTTGGTTCTTGACCCTCTACATGGTATTTTCAACTATTTGAATTGTGAAATATGAAAAAGAAAGGAAATGGAGGTAAATGTCAAGGAGACAACAATCCATATCCAGATTAAATCGACCCAAAAGAAAGCATCTAGGTGTCTAGTTTTTTTTCCTTTATTATACCAGAGGTGCAAAAAGAGAATTAATCAAGCCAACGAAGGGAGACATACTTTTTTATCCTTTGTCTATTCTTCTTCTTCTTCTTCTTCTTATCTTTTTAAAAGGCTTTAAGATATCTTGCATGTTTGTGTATCATCATGAGTTGTATCGAGTACCATAGTGACCTCCGTATACATTTATATGGGTTTTCCCCATTCATAGAGTTAAAAAATGTGTTGCAAAAAGGTAATGAAGATGGAGGTTGATTAATCTGAACTTTTTCATTACTGCATTAAAAACTACTTTGATAAGACGATCTTTTCAAAATAAATCAAAGTGGCTTTCTATTCTAAGTTAGTCCTTAAACAGGGTAAAACTTTTTAAGTGTGGCGTTTGATACATAAAACAAATGCAAAATAACATAAAAAAATAAATTTTGGATAGATGTGTTCAACTCTTGGAAAATGCTAACAGAAAGAAGTTTCCACGAAGATTGGGATTTTTTCTTGCAAATCCGATATGGCTTAATGAAATAAAAATTGGGGATGAACCTGATTTTTATAAAGTTTTTATTGTCAAATGTATACAATATATAAATGATTTAGCGGACGATGACGGATCTTTCTTTATAACAGTTAATACACAAATATGGAATTAGTACAAATGTTATGCAGTATAATAGTATCATAAAACATGCTACAAAATCCTTCAATATCATAAATTACAACGTCATGTTATTCTCTCGTTTATATCAACAATTTTAAAAATGTAAAAAAGGGATGCAGAGATATTTATGATGTACTTAATAAAATTATATAACATCGAAAGGTCAGTTAAAATGGGCTGAAACCAAAGACCACGAAGAAGTTAATTGGAAGAAGATTTTTATATTACCATTCATAATTACGTCCAACATAGAACTACAATAGTTGCAGTATAGAAGCAACCATCGTATAATAGCTACAAATTATTTCTTTCAAAAAATAAATATTATAAAAAAATACTATGTGTACCCTTTGTGAAACAGACACAGAAACTATTGAGTATTTATTCTGGAACTGTGAATGTATCCAAAAAAATTTTCAGTGAAATTAATAATTGGTTTATGGTAAATATTGTAAGTATATTGTTCACAAAATTTTCATTTTATCTTTCGCATCACATCTTATATCTAAAGGGGAAACATATAATATTATATTGTTGAATATCAATATATTTATAATACTAGATGTTACAAAAAAGAAAGTAGACCGTTTTGAAAAAGAGGGGGGGAATTTTGAAAATATATTTATTAAAAAAGAGAAGTCGATACCACTGCTGGTGGACCAGAGGTCCTCGAGGGTATTCACCAGCCCAATAGTCAGACTTGTCTGACATGAAAAATTTACCTTGCGTTTTATAGAAATTTACTGTTTTTATCAAAATTCAAACCCCTTAAAAATACCAAGATTTCATTCCTTGTATGGCACTCGGAATATGTCCTTGATACTGGATTTGGCCTCCTATTTCGATGTTATTTGGTAACGCGTACTTCTTTTTGACTACTTTTGGAATATGGCCTTCCATATTATTTGATTTTATTGCTGCTGATGAGAAGTTATTCCTTGAAACACGTGTACAGCATAACGAAATTTACTGTTTTTTTTTCTGCAACTTCGGTATTTTTGTATTTTGAAACCATTGGGTCGATACCACTGCTGGTGGACCAGAGGTCCCCGAGGGTATTTACCAGCCCAATAGTCAGACTTGTCTGACATGAAAAATTTACCTTGCGTTTTATAGAAATTTACTGTTTTTATCAAAATTCAAACCCCTTAAAAATACTAAGGCTTCATTCCTTGTATGGCACTCGTTAGATGTCCTTGATACTGGATTGGCCTCCTATTTCGATGTTATTTGGTAACGAGTACTTCTTTTTGACTACTTTTGGATTATGGCTTTCCATATTATTTGATTTTAATGCTGCTGATGAGAGGTTACTCCTTGAAACACGTGTACAGCATAACGAAATTTACTGTTTTTTTTTTCTGCAACTTCGGTATTTTTGCATTTTGTATACCTTATCTAATAAAAAGTTGTTTCAGTTCAGTGCATATATCCAGAAGTAATGTTTTATGATAATTTTCATATCTGGAAAAGTAGTCGGCTTTTGAAATTAAATTATAAGATAAACTGTCTATTTGTTATACAGTGTCTATTGAATGCTTTCCTAGATCTGAGAAAAAAAAGCTGTTTACATTTTTGCTTAGTCGGTATTTTTTTCAGAGGACCCTAAAAGGGGATCAGTGTACGGTTTAAAAAAAAAATAGAAAAAAAAATGACTTCGACGCATACGAAAAAGCATAATTCTCGTGTACATATTAAGTGTGAAACTAATGTACATAAAAAAAATAAAGATTGTGTATTGCTTGTTAGAAGAAAATTGAAAAAAAATCATTTATCTTGTACAAGTAAAATACCCTTTACTATTCTCTTTTACGAAATATGATCCAAATCCAAATATGAGTTTATGGTAGCATATCTGACACATTTTTAGGGATATATTTTAACTCCCTTTTTTACTGCTTACTTTTTGTGAAAAAGGGATGGATTTTATGTTATATAGACAGATCCAGGTTATGGGACAATCATCTTCAACTTTGGATTTTTTCTACCGCCTGGCATTGTCTGGCGACATCAACTTTTAATTTCACACTTGTCCTTTCCTCTGTCTGATTCCCTGTCCATCTTTATGTCGTGCGGAAAATTTTGTCAACGATGTTTTGGAATGATTTTTTATTAGGTCTGGAGCTTAAGTACAATAATAAGAAAATCACAAATTTCTAAATTGATACATTTTGCCTTATGGTATGTTATACACTATGTAGTACTTTCTGATGTTAACGATGACTCGAGTTTGATATTCTTTGTCTTTTTAGCTCAACTGACCAGAGGGGTCATGTAAGCTATTGCCATCACTTGGCGTCCGTCGTCCATCCGTCCGTCGTAAACATTTTCATAAATATTCTCCTCTAAAACAGGTGAGCCAAATTTAACGAATCTTAATCTAGGTCATTACCAGGGTGTCGTGTTTCAAAATTGTATCCGAGGGGTCTGAGGATTAAAAATGGCTGTCGTTACTAAAAAAAGCATATAAGGGTAAATTGTTTTTTTTTTTGGCAATTATCTCAAAAACCATTAGAGATATCAAAAATCTGATAGAAGTAAAAGTATTTAGCATGACAAGATCTATCTTCTCTGCAATTTAAAAGATGGCCTTTTCACCGGTTTTGGAGATTTTATCCTAATTGCATAAAATTTGTAAAATTTGAATTATTTTTATTTTTATTTTTTTTATTAAAACTATAACAGATAGAGGTCGACTTTAAACTGTAAAAATATTCAGCATGTGAAGATCTACTAGCATCCACCTGTAAATTTGGAAGAAAACCTGAATACCCATGTAGGAGTTATTGTCCAATTTTGGATGATTTTAAAAATTGTGTCTTACATCTCAAAAACTATTAGAGGTAAAGATTAACTTAAAATAACAAAACTGTTCAGCATATAAAAGTCTACCAACCTGGCAATTTTGAAGAAAATCTTAATACCCATATAGTAGTTACTGTCCTTTATTGGTCAAATTGTTTGGTGATTTCAAACATTGTGTCTTATATTTTAGAAAAAATTAGAATAAAAGTTAACATTTATGACAAAAATTTTAAGAATATCAAGGTCTACCAACATGGCAATTTTGAAGAAAATCTAATTCCTACATAGGAGTTATTGACCTTAATTGGTCGCTTTCTTTTATTTTATATACATTTTGTCTTACATTTTAAAAACGATTAGAGGCAAAGGTTAAGTTTGAATTGCAAGAAATGTTCGGCATATCAAGATCTACCAACCTAACAATTTTGAAATAAAATCTGAATACCCATATGGGATTGTTCACCTTTGCTGCTCAATATTTCGGTGATTTTATACATTATGTCTTATATTTGAAAACCAATAAGAGATAAAGGTCAAGTTTTTATTGTAAAAATGTTCAGTATATCAAGATCTAAAGAAAAATTGATTACCCATATAGGAATTATTGCCCTTTATTGGTCAGTTTTTGGTGATTTTACACATTTTGCCGTACTTATAAAAACAATTAGAGATAAAGTTTAAATTGCGACAATATTTAGCATATCAAAATCTACCAACCTGGCATTTGTCCTCATCCAAGAGAGCCACTGAAAGAACTACTTGGTCACCATTGGCCCTTGTTGTCCTTTTTTGTAAAATATTCCCAGTAAGTTCACATAAATCCAAGTTGGCTACCGGTAGGATCATAGTTTAACATAGGGCCTGTGGAAAATGTATTCAAAGGTCTTCTCTGAAACTGGTTTTACAATTTAAATCAAGTTTATTCACACTTATCCGTTGGTGGTCCTCTTCAAGGTTTGTATGCTGGTACGTCATTTCATATGGTCACTAGCGGGGAAAAAGTTAAAGATAGAACCATAGGGAAAATGCATACGAAGATCTTCTCATCTGACAAATGGGGCCATATTGCATTGAGGTCTGTTATCATCCTAGAAAGTTAGACTCTTTAACATTTATGTTTTTTAACTGTCTATATCGATTAGCCATGGGCCAGGTGAGCTATACAGACTCCTGAGAGCCTCTAGTTTTTGTTTCTTTTCTTTATTCTTGTTTTTGTTTTTCTTTTTTGTCTTCAGTTTGTAATATAACGTGCTGTGAAGATTTATCGTAGCGTCAATGTATATGAATTGTGTAAAAAGGACATTAAAAAAAAGAACTACATAAAGGTACGATGTCTGCCACTCATGTACTTGCTGTTGCCGAATTAGTGACAAAAAGTTTCAGAAAATTGATTTATTTAAAATTTTGGTCAAGAATTTCTCGTCTCATTTATGTAAGAATGATTTGATTCTTGTCTGAAGGTTTAGTACAGTTGTTTTTTTTCCATATTTCCCCTTTTCACACTCATCTACGTCCTGTTTTCTGTTCGATTAATATTTCCTGAACAACATAAGTAACAGTCTATTCTATGGCCCTTCATCAAGATCCTGATTCCTTATAATTTGCAAACCTGTCCGTTTTTCCATCCATCTATCTGTCAACAATGACTATTGTCAAATTAAAAGTAAATGGAATTTGTTCGGAAGGTTTGAAATGATGAGTTGTATTATGGAGACAATTTTTAGGTTTGTGGCATGACTATATCCTGTTGTTATAGCTTAGATTATTTTAACTATGGACCAAATTTCATTAACGATTTCCTGGCTTGTATAGATGAGAAGTATTTGAAATTTGGCCTGCAGCTTGGAAATGATGAGTTCAGGTCTTTCTTGATTTGCCAATACTTTGATTTTAATCTTTTAACGAAATTTTTGTCAAAGATGTCTTGACTTCGTTGGAACAAGGGCAGTAGAATACCGAAGGAACAAGGGAAGCGATGACTACAAAAATCGAAGTCCAAAGACATGGCAAAAACGGTAACAGATAAAAACAAAGACAAAACAAGGACGTGAGACAGCTACAATACACGGAAATAAAAAGATAACATTAAGAACTAAGGCACTCATAGTGTGAACTCCAATGAAAACCGGGAGTGACATCAGGTGCTCCGGAAGGGTAAACATGTCCTGCTCCGCTAGCGGCACCCGTCACACTATCAGAATAATTTAATATTTAGTCTGAAGATAAAAGTATTGATAAGATATTATAAAATTAAAATGATTTCGTACATCAAATCAGTCGATCAATTAAATAGATATGTGTTTGGCATAATTTGAATTCACATTTAATTTGATTTTACTTTTGCGATGAGTTGCATTATCAGAATCGTGGTCCCTTCTGGCCACGCCAGTTTTGACATGCTCCAGTTGATAAAAATATTTTGGTATATGAGTTAGGTTTGAGTTTAGCTTGATGAGGTACAGAATGAGTTAAGCTTGATGTGCTACAAAACGATTTTAGGTTGATGAAGTACTATACGAGTTTAAGTTTTGCCAAGAGTAATACATTTTATTGGTTTTGATCTTTCGGTAAAAAACCATTTGGAATACTGATCATGTTTGATGTTCATATAGATTAATTCAATTATTTGATATTTTGTGCCTTTTTGAGGTTACTGTTTCATGTAATAAGTTTTACAGCATTTTGTAATGACGTCAAGAGAAATAAATGTAATATTTGGTATGTGAGTTATCCGTGAGTTTGCCATAAAGGATTACAGATCGAGTTGGCGTAAACATCTTGATTCATCCAGGTTTGTGGGGGTTTTGGTTTTTATTTTTTGCTTTTTGTTTTACGATCATTGCAAGGCTTGGGTATGCGTGATTTTTCTGACATATCTTTTTTTCAATGTAAAAACACATTTTAAAGCAAAGCTGAGAGAAAACGAAATTAAATAAACATAATAATTGCCTACTTTTACAAATGGTACAAGAAACGTTACTTAACTTTGTATTTTGTTTTAAGAATATAGTGAGGTGAGGTTTTTAAAATTCGTATAAGTAATTTGGAATATTTTATGCCCCATTACACCCAATTTTTTTGTCATAAAAAGCTTCAGCAGATGTATCATTAGACTGTACAGTTGCCTTCCATGTGAAAGTAATCAATAATACTTCCATGTCATACCAAGGTAAAATCTGAAAGAGCTTTTTCCAGCCAATTTTAAAATATGAAATTTCTAAATACATGTGAAAGAGGTCCACATAAAACTTTTTTAGACGAATTAGCAGAATTTGTTCCTTATTTAAAGTATCGATTCAAAATCATTGATTTTTAGAATTTCAACAAAATACATCTTTAAATTGGAATTTTATGTGAATTTGCAGACCAATCAGATGAAGGTTATTGCTTCTTTTGTGTAGATAGATTAGATTTGCAGAAAATGATATTTGACTGATAATTTTCAGGAGAAGGGGATATGGAAAGAACATTGAGAGTTGGTCGACAATCAAATATTGGGCTTATGATTCTAGAATGAATGATGAGAAGGATGTAAGTAATCATGATTAAAATTCAATTACCAAAATTTGTAACTTAAAAAAATCTATACAATTCCCCCTTTCTGCTGCCCAGTTAGGATGAGCATATCTCCAAATAAATTGGCAGCATTTATGGTATATTTTCAAAATGAAAGTTATCATTAATTTTACTTGTTATTCCTGATTAATAGAAGCCATATGAAATTATAAGAATTGAGTGCTTGGTTTTTGAAATTGCATACAATTATAGTAACCTTGCCTTTATCAAACATTTTCTGACATTGCAAACTGTTTTTTAGATGAACCAATTAGAATTAAGTAAAGTAAATAACAAAATACCGAAGTTACTGTCAGTTTATTTTCTGCATATGCGCATTTCGACAACTTGTGTTTCATCAGTGCAGAAATTAGAAAATTAGAACCGATCAGTCAATCCAAAATGAATAATCCAAAGACAATGGCAACGTCAAAATCAACAAAGAAACAGAAAAAAAACATCAGAAAAAATAAAGATGATGAGCAAAAACCAGCTATTAAAGGACAGAGAGAGAAATGCATTATCATAGACACATATACATTTTCTTATGAGAAACTTAGCAAAAAAGGTAAAAAAAACATTTTACATCTCATATCTTAGTTTGTTAATTAACAAAGGTATAACTACTTAATACTAGGATAAGTTGACATGATTGAATTTAGTGTAAGCAAATCCCGGTATGTCAATACCCATTAAGTCGTCTACTAGTTTCAGGTGTCACTTGACACCAAAATGAAATAAAAACCGACACTCGATAAGCGTGTGTAAATACAACGAAAAATACAACGCAAATCCAACCACACTTTTTCTGATTTGTCCGACAACATGCTAATTTTGTTTTGAAATTAAACAATTTGTGATTTATATTCAATGAGGAATAAAAAATTCACTTATATCATTTAAACCGATAAGTATGAAATCCAGAAATATTTCATTCATTTTATGTTGATCAGTCAACAGATTAGAGTTTCCTCCTCATGAAAATAGCAATGCAGACTTGTACATGCCGTTTTTTCATAAGGTCGTGTGTAATAAGTGTTTTCTAGATGACAGGTAGGATGCACCCGCTGTAATTTAACAGTATAATTCACCTGTTCTAATCTTAGAAGGGGAAATTATGTGTATATTTTAACCATGATATATTTATGATTGTTCATGTTCAGTCTGCATTATACCTTTTAGAAACACACATATATACACATTTATACAGTATATTGTGATAGTCATTTTTTTGTTTTTATTATGACCCTGCCACAAAAAGTAGCGGACGCCCTTTAGTTATCAGTCTGTCCGTCCATCCGTCCGAATAAATCGTGTCCGGGCTATAACTTTTCTCTCTTTATATAAGCTTTTGATATTTGGCATGTTGATAGATCACCTCAAGGCGACTTGTCGCGTACCATGGTTGGTGACCCTTGATCTTAACCTTTGACCTGAGGGTGACATTCTTGCTTTTTCAATGATAAAGTCGTGTTTGGTCTATAACTTTTTTCTCTTTTGAAAATAGCAACAATGCGACCCTGAGACCAAAAATCAAGGTCAAGTGTCACCAACCATGGTATGCGACACGTTGTCAGGGAGTGATCTATCCATATGCCAAAGATTAAAAGCATATGGATAGATCACCTCCTGACAACGTGTCGCGTACCATGGTTGGTGACACTACCTTGATTTTTGGTCTCGGGGTCGCATTGTTGCTCTTTCAATGATTTGTGTCCGGACCATAGCTATTCTATCTTTTGAGATAGGCTTTGATGTTTTGCACAGGAATAGTAAGTTCTTAGGTGATATCCAGGCGGAATCCAGGTGGTATTGGGGGGGGGGGGGCAGAATATGTAAATTAGCCTCCCTAACTAAGGGGGATTTAAATTCTGCCTAAAATTCCACCTCTTGGATGGAATTTAAATTTCTTAGACGGAAAGGGATTAGACAGAATCATTTTTGCATGTTTTAGCTCACCCGAGTATGCCAGGGTGAGCTTTTGCCATCACTTGGCGTCCGTCGTCCGTTTGTCGTTAACTTTTGATTCAAGCATCTTCTTCTCTGAAACAGCTCGGCGAATTGGAACTAAATTTCGTCACAATAGTTCTTGGATGGTTCCCTTTAAAAATGTGTCCGGAAAGTCTGCATTCCATCCAAGATTGCCGCCAGCGAAATCTTTGTTGAAATTGAACCCTATATTCACAGATCTTCTCCTCTGAAACGACTGGACAAAATCGAACCAAACTTGGTCACAATGGTTTTCAGGACTGTAGCACCTTTTAAAAATGTGTCCGGCAAGTCCGTATTATATCCAAGATGGCCGCCAGCGGGGAACATGGTTTTAACATTGCACCCTATGGGAAAGCATTCAAAAATCTTCATCTTTGAAACCACTGCACCACTTGGAACCAAACTTGGTCAGTCCTTGGGTGGTCCCCTTTGAAAAATATGTCCGGCAAATCCACACGTCATTCAACATTGGCGCAAGCGTAGATCTTTGTTGAAAATTAGACCTTATATTCAGAGTTCTTTTTTTCTGAAACACTTGAGCCAATTGGAACCAAACTTGGTCACAATTGTCCTTGGGTTGCCCCTTTTAAAAATGTGTCCGGCAAGTCCGTATCATATCCAAGATGACCGCCAGCGGGGAAGGTGGTTTGAACATTGGATCCTCTGGGAACGCATTCAAAGATCTTCTTCTCTGAAACCGCTTCCCAGTTGGAACCAAACTTGGTCACAATAGTCTTTGGGTGGTCAAATCCGCATGTCATCCAAAAGGCCCGCCTCCGGGGATCTTTGTCACAAATTGGACGATAAATGCAAAAATCTTCTCTTCTGAAAATATTGACCTAATTGGAACCAAACTTGGGCACAATGATCCTTAGGTGGCCCCTTTTAAAAATGTGTCCGGCAAGTCCGTATCATATCCAAGATGGCCGCCAGTGGGGAACATGGTTTTAACATTGGACCCTAAGGGAAAACATTCAAATATTTTCTTCTCTGAAACCACTAAGCCAATTGAAATCAAACTTGGTCACAATAGTACTTGGGTGGTTCCCTTTAAAAAATGTATCTGTCACGTCCACACGTCATCCAACATTGCCACCAGCGTAGATCTTTGTTAAAAATTGGACCTTATATTCAGAGTTCTTTTGTTCTGAAACACCTGAGCCAATTGGAACCAAACTTGGTCACAATGGTCCTTGGGTTCCCCCTTTAAAAAAAAATGTGTCCGGCAAGTCCGTATCATATCCAAGATGACCGCCAGCGGGGAAGGTGGTTTGAACATATGACCCTATGGGAACGCATTCAAAGATCTTCTTCTCCATGTTCTCTGAAACCGCTTCCCAGTTGGAACCAAACTTGGTCACAATAGTCTTTGGGTGGTCCCCTTTATAAAATGTGTCCACCAAATCCGCATGTGATCCAAGATGCCCGCCTCCGGGGATCTTTGTCAGAAAATTGGACAATGTATGCAAAAATCTTCTCTTCTGAAAATACTGAGCTAATTGGAACCAAACTTGGTCACAATGGTCCTTATGTGGCCCCTTTTAAAAATGTGTCCGGCAAGTCCTTATCATATCCAAGATGTCCGCCAGCGAGGAACATGGTTTTAACATTGGACCATATGGGAAAACAATCAAAGATCTTCTTCTCTGAAACCACTGAGACAATTGAAACCAAACTTGGTCACAAAAGTCCTTGGGTGGTTTCCTTTGAATAGAATGTATCTGGCAAGTCTGCACGTCATCCAAGATGGCCGCCAGGGAGATCTTTGTTGAAAATTGGACAATACATGCAAAAATCTTCTCCTCTGAAAATATTGAGCCAATTGGAAACAAACTTGGTCACAATGGTCCTAAGCTGACCCTTTTAAAAAATTGTGTTTGGCAAGTCCGCATTATATCCAAGTTGGCCTCCAGCGGGGAATATGTTTTAACATTGGACCCTATGCAGAAACATATTCAAAGATCTTCTCCTCTGAAAGTACATGGCAAATTGGAATCATACTTTGTCATAATGCTCCTCACTTGGTCCCCTTCTTAAAATGTGTCCGGCATGTCCGCATACCATCCAAGATGGTGGCCAGTGGGGAACATAATTTACATAGGCCCCCATGGGGAAATGTATTTCAAGATCTCCTCTGAATCTTCTTGGCCAATTAAAACGAAACTTTGGCGAAAAAGATGGCTTTACAGTTTAACCTTGGACCCATGGGAAGTTATTCAAAGATCTTCTCCTCTGAAGATACTAGGCCAATTGGAACCAAAGTGATGCACAATGGTCCTTAGATGGTTTTCTTCAAGAAAAGTAACAGCCATCAAAAATAGCTGTCAGTGGGGAACATAGTTTAATTTTGGATCATATAACATCAATGTCTATAAACAAACTTGAAAATGAGACCCTTAAATATTTGGATTATTTTGACCTTATGTGTCAGCTATGGCCCAGGTGAGCGATACAGGCTCATGAGAACCTCTTGTTATTATTTATAATCGATTGCAATAACTACAACAATTTTGAACCATACTGCAACTAATCATGTTTAAAATAACTTATTAAAAACAAACTTTCCCAGATGACAACAGATCTTTCTCTTTGCCAGTAAAGTTTGTTTTTCCTCTACCGGATTTGACTTTACTACCGGAGTTGACATGTTCAACACGGCGGGTGTCTTATAAGAAGCAGGAGATGCTTACTCTACCGGTGCACCTGATCTCACCCATGGTTTTTATTGGGTCCGTGTTGTTCATTTTTGTATATGTGCGTGTCTTCATTTTCTTTTCTGTGTCATGCCCATGTTATGTCTTCGTTTTTTTGTTTTTCCGACGTTGCCATTGTCCTTGGATTGTTCTTTTTAGACTGACGGTTCGGTTCTCACTTACTTTAATGATTTATTTAGTAGAAAGATATAAAAATATCTCATGTTTCCCTTTGAAATATCTAAATTTAAGAAAATTGTTTTCAAAACTTAGGAGTATCTCCCTCTAGCATAGCTCTTTCCTTTGCTGATTTTGGCTTTACCATTTAGATCGTTATGTTAATTTGTTCTCTATCAGCTTTTGCACAAATTTCTGTATATGGATTACCAATGTATTTATTTAATCTGCACTGATGAGACATAGCTTGTCGAAATGTGCATTTGCGTAAACTAAATTGACCGTAACTTCGGTATTTTGATATTTATTACCACTGAGCCGATGCATCTACTGATGGACTGTTAGTCCCCGAGGGTATTCACCAACCTAGTAGCCAGTACTTCGATGCTGGCCCGAAAACAGATTTTATTTGGAAACTTAAAATATCGAAATTTAAGGAAATTTTGTTCAAAACTAAGGAGTATTTCTCTCTAGCATAGCTCTATCCTTAAATGATTTAGGCTTTACTATTTAGATCGTTGTGGTAATTTGTTCTCTATCAGCTTTTGCACGCATTTTGGTATATGGATTTCAAAATGTTTTGATTTAATCTCCATTGATGAGACATAGGTTGTCGAAATGCGCAAATGCAGAAACTCAATTGATAGTTACTTAGATATTTTGTTAATTTTTACCTTTTGGTCGATGCCTCTGCTAGTGGACTGGTAGTCCCCGACAGCATTCACCATCACATTACACAGTACTTCGGTTCTGGCCCGAAGACCGGCTTTATTTGGAAACTTGAAATATCTAAATTTAAGAAAATCTTGTTCAAAACTATGGAGTATCTCCCTCCCTCTAGCATAGAGGGAGGGAGATTAATGATTTTGGCTTTACTATTAAGATGATTTTGGTAATTTGTTCTATATCAACTTTTGCACAAATTTCGGTATATGGATTTCCAAATGTTTTGATTTAATCTGCACTGATGAGACAAAAGTTGTCAAAATGCCCATATGTATAAATTGAATTGACAGTAACTTCCATACTTTGATAGTTATTACCACTGGGCCGATGCCTCTGCTGGTTGACTGTTAGTCCTCGAGGGTAGTCACCAACCCAGTAGCCAGTACTTCGGTTCTGGACCGAAAACCGATTTTATTTGGAAACTTGAAATATCTAAAGTTAAGAAAATGTTGTTCAAAACTAAGGAAGATTTCCCTTTAGCATATATCTGTTCTTAACTGATTTAGACTTTACTAGTTAAATCGTTTTGGTAATTTGTTCGCTATCAGCTTTTACACAAATTTAGGTACTATATGGATTTCCAAATGTTTTGATTTCATCTGCACTGATGAGAGATAGGTTGTCTAAATGTGCATATGCAGAAACTATATTGACAGTAACTTCGGTATTTTGTTATTTACAACTAAAGTTTGTTTTTTCTCTATCAGATTTGACTTTACTAGCGGAGTTGACATGTTCAACGCGGCGGGTATCTTATAAGAAACAGGAGATGCATACTCTACTCTACATCTGATCTAACCCCTTTACCGGTACATTTGATCTAACCCATGGTTTTTATTGGGTCTGTGTTGTTCATTTGTATGTGCGTTTTCATTTTTCTTTTTTGTCCCTTGCTCGTGTTTTTGTTTTTGTGGTGTCTTTGTTTCTTAGAGTATTCGATGTCATTGTCCATGGATTTTTCGGTTTTTATTTGTACTGACGGTTTTGTTCTCACTTTATTTTGATACTATAACTCTGGCACTGGGATCTCCCTTTTTCTAAGAAATGGTTGTGCATCAAAAATCAAAGTGTGGTAATAAAATAATATAATATTCTTAAAAATTGTGAGCATAATCAATAGCCTTCCAAAGAATAATTGCATTTTCCATAAATTGTTCCCAGAATTCTAACAACAGCACTGTTTTTCCTTTCCCCCATGTTTGCAAAAATGATTTCCTTAGCTCCATTTTTTTTTAAATTCTGCATATGTGCAAAGATTACTTCCTTTCCATTAGCTTCGTAACTTCTATTAATATTAGCAGGAATTTTGAAAATAATCCGTGTAAGTTTTAGACAGATTTTTTTAGATTTCCATGTACGCCTAAAGTCCGTCTAAAATTAACAATTTTGAGTAATTTCGGCCTGAATCCATCTAATGCTTGGACGTAATTTAGACGGATTTTCCTTTTTTGTTTGTTTGTTTGTTTTTGTTTTTTGTTTTTTTTTGTTTTTTGTTTTTGTTTTTGTTTTTTTTTTTTTGCAGATTTCCATGTACGCCTTAACTCCGTCTAATTTTCATAATTTTTAAGTGGATTCCACCTGGATTTCTTTTAAAATTTGGCGGAAACCGTGTATAAGTTTCGTACGGGATGTATCAAAAACGTATTGCATATGTTTTATATTATGAAACATATACTACAGATAACAAATAACAAAATACAGATAGATGTTAAGAAAAATAAATGATACATATCAGTTTAATATGCATCAAATGTTTGTATTCATCATAAACACTTCCATGATTTCAAATATTTACAGATGAGACTTGCAATACAGTTTTTGAATGATTTGGGAACAGTACAATACTTTGATACAGATTTCCTACGGGACAAAGTTGTTATTAATCCACAGTGGATTGTGAATGTCATGGCTAAAGTTGTATCTGTCAGTGAAAAATCTATTAAGGTATGATTAAAAAATATATATGTGGCAATCAATAGTAAGATGATAATAGTAATTTTACACTTGCTCTAAAGGAGAGGGGTGGTGCATAATTCCTCACCCAATCAGACTGTCAAGTGTCTGTATGTTAATCATTTGGATGACCCCCACCGCTGCCAGCCTTAGAGAACAGGGGACCAAGATCTTATTCCATCTTTACCCAGACCTCCCATCCATGCAACAGCAGCGATAAGACGTTCGAGATAAATCTGGATCACCAAGAAAAAGGGCACAATCGAGAAGGGATATACTGCGTACTGGATTCAGGATGTCTTCACCATCGCACATTTCTTGAATACGCAACCGCTGACCTATCGTTAAAAATGCTGTACTCTGCATCCTCTTTTTTTAGGTCATATCTACTTGCATTTCCTGTTTACTTACTTTGTGCATTTTTTTTAAAAAATATCCAAAGTATCAAAAGTGAACATTGGCTGACTGACTCCTTTTTCTAGAAGTGATCCCATAGCACTTAATTGCGTCACTTGTAAAGTTTCTGACCTTGGCCTAGTTCGATCACCAACCACGGTATCCGTGGTCGAACTAAAGCATGATCGAATTGTCACTGGTTCGACTAGAGTGACGTCTATGGTTCAGCCATTTTGAAGCGTGGGTTTCTCTGGTTCCAATATGGCGGCACGAGTTAAGTTTGTTCAATTGTCGTTTTTGATAAAAGGGAAAAAAACATTTACAGCGGAATTAAATATTAGGTATTAGTAGTAATGTTATCAAGGTAGCTTTATACATATTTTGTAGTGACTAGAGCCTGTTTTTGTTTTGAACAAGTTAATTTTGAACATAACAATCATTGAGTAAATTTCTCGTAGCATGCAGGTCTTTGTGATTACAAGAGCACGATCGAAGGCAATGCCAATTACAATTATAATTTTATCGTTACAAGTTATCATTTTTAGTTTTCACAACATTTTTTTTAAACAAAGGCTCTTAAACTTTTTTTTAAAGTTTACTGTCAAATAAACACCAACCTTTGGCATAGCATCTCTTCCCGGAAGAAATGCTATGCCAAAGGTTGGTAATTTTGTTATATTTATTAATCTTGTGGCATTAAGTGATCGGATGACAAACAAACGATGATAATCGTCCTCGTACATTTCCAAAATGCACATTTTGATTAAAAACGCCGCCATATTAACTAATCTACTGTTACTAAAATGAGTTCGATCATTCAGGTGACCAGACATGCGCACTAACACTGACTAAACTAAACTATGGTTGATGATCGAACTAGGAACTTATGTCAGATTTTTCAAACTTTTCTGATTTTTTTTATTATAATGCATTACAATTTTGTCCACACTGACCCCATTTGTAGTTCAAAATCTGGTTATATATATCACAACATTTCTTACACAAATGTATAAATTTCTAAATAATCTTTCATTTAAGATGAAAAAAAAAATTTTCAATGCAATTTTTATGTAAAATCTAATGGGATTCGAATTCCTGTCGAAATTTCAAACATTTGTCATTAAAACATAAGTCTTCTGACCAGTCTAATATTTTTGGTTAAAAGTATCTATTTACAATATTTGACACGCTGAACCATCAGTTTAAAATTCGGTATATGAGGTACGATCAACCTTCACAACGAACAGAAGTCCATACTACATAGTGGTATACTATGTGAGGCAAAAGGATAATTTAACCTCGGCTGTAGCATGAGATTTCTGTACATTGTCCTGCCTCTATGTGAACAGAAACTTTTGGGAGCATTTGGAAAGAAAAACAATAATTTTACTATACGTCTACCTCGAAAGAGTTTTGATGTGAAATACAAGCATGACAGAGTGACACAGTTAATTTGTTGAAAAACTGTCTTTGATATTTACTAGATTATTTCATTGAGCTGCTCTTACACTTCACCGTACAGCACAACTGTATGTGAAACGGGCAAAGACATTTTTTGTTCGTTGGTAAATATTTTTGTTCGTTCACGAATTACAATAAAAACGCATCACAACCGGAGGCATACAGTGAGTAAACCGTATATGTACAGTAACCGAACTGACACCCAAATTCTACCGCACGAACACCGATTTAAACATATTTATAACAGTAACATGCAATACGAGTACCGAATAAAACAGATTATCAACGTGAACAAATTTATACTGAGTGCAAATGAAAACGCAACACTTAATTTTTCAGAATTTTTCACATGAATAACAATTTTCAACAAATGTAACTGTCAATTTACTTGAAAGTTAACAGGCTTTCGAAAAAACCAATTTTCCGCATGACTGATTTTTGAAACCACGCCCACCGCCATACATGGCGTGAAATGCACAAAAATGGGGTTTTGTTGCGAATTTTCGCATGATCGGTTTTCTTTATTGTCCCTTAAAAAGCTTAAGCCCGTGAAAACATTTTCCCATATCAAAGTTTTTGAACTGGTTTTCATTTAATCCATGAATGATAGGGCCTTTAAACATTCCCTGCGTTGTCTCTCAAAATGCCTTGTTTTCCCATTAACAGACATTACTTAAGCGCCTCTCTTCTGTGAACCACAATGAATCAGTCTGAAATTTTGTCAGCTTTTTTGGAACCTTTTTGGAACATATTTTGCAAGTTTTCAAGTTTTTTTGAGGTTTAGAATTGAAATTCTCAAAAATCGGTATTTTTACCCCAAAAATTCAAAAACATTTTTGATAAATTTCAACTCGAAACAACTTGTTGACAAAATTGGAAGCCAAAATTTGAAGAATAAAACATTTTTTCTTTAATTATTTGTCAATGTGATTAAAATGTTCGGACAATTTGGAATTTTGATTTTGTCCGCTTCATCTGATGATGGTGCTAAGGCAAAATTTTCAAGAGTCGACTAAAAATTTTTGGATGCAAAACGGTAAGCAGACACCAAGCTTAATAATTATCGCAGAATAATCTTTTTGTCGACATAGAAGATTTCTAAAACATAAATATTAGGTGTTGCGTTTTCATTGGCTCTCAGTACTGTAAAAACAATCTATTAAGAATAAAAAAGGAGATAATTCTGTTTTGGCTTTCTTTCTTATGACCATTCAACAATTCATTTGACACAGACATTATGGCGTGCTTGACCAAGTAAAACATTTTTCATCAAAGGCAAGAGAATAACTTACATGACAACACGGCGAAATCACTATAAATTTAGTTGTTTTTGAAGATGGACATTACGACGACGTATATTATTAAATCAAAATAATAAGAAGCAATTTATAAAAAAAATATGTAAGAACTGATCGAGAACAAATGAACAAAATAGTAGTTTCATAAAAAGCAAAAATTAAGTATGACAGAGCTATGTATGGGGGAGATTCTCTTAATTAACATACTGATTAATTTTATTCAAAATTTGAAAGAAATATGATAGTGTATGTTTCTGTACGTTTAGGTAATCTTTTCAACTACCTACATGTACAAAAGGCACAATTCACGATTTAGAATACTCAACAGCAAAATCGGGTGATACAGTGTTATTTTTTCGATATAACCTTGCTATCCGCTTTTGCTTATTGTCAGACAATTTTGCTTTTCGTTCGAAATTTTGCGTTTAGTCCGACGTTTATTTTTGGTCTGATTTGCTTCTTTGGAAAAAAGCGTCGGACTAAACGCAAAAGTGTTTGATAAAAAACAAAATCAGACAAAGAGCAACTATTGGACAAAAGCTCTGTATCTCTTGGCCTCCAGCTGTACAGTAAAAATAGTATCGAATAGTGTTTTTTACTATGACGTTTTGAAATGGCGAGATAATTTGTAATGTTTTGTGCATTTGTCAGAATAATTTTTACCAGAAAAAAACAAATTCAATGATATTGAATACCTCCTCAAATAACTTAATTAAGTTAGCAACTTTTCAAAATGCTTCGAGATAATTTGTAATGTTTTCGGCATTTGTCAGAATAATTTTTACCAGAAAAATATAAATGCAATGAACGCTATCGATATCCCTAGTGTTGCAATATTTTCAGTAAATTTGTACCATATTTGAGTATTAAATGGTATTTCCACCATATGGCATAATATGAATATCCCTATTGTTGCATATTTTCAGTAAATCTGTTACAAATTTGAGTATTAGATGGCATTTACACCATATCGCATACTATCGATATCCCTATTGTTGCATGTTTTCAGTATATTTGTACCAAATTTGAGTACAAGATGGCATTTACATCATATCGCATGCTTTTGATATCCATGTTGTTGCATATTTTCAGTAAATTTGTACCAAATTTGAATATGAGATGGCATTTACACCATATCGTATACTATCAATATCCCTATTGATGCATGTTTTCAGTATATATGAACCAAATTTCAGTATTAGATGGCATTTACACCATATCATATATTATCGATATCCCTATTGTTGCATGTTTTCAGAAAATTTGTACCAAATTTAAGTATTAGATGGCATTTACACCATATTGTATACTAGCGATATCCCTATTGTTGCATGTTTTCAGAATATTTGCACCAGATTTGAGTACCAGATGGCATTTACACCATATCACATACTTTTGATATCCATATTGTTGCATTTTTTCAGTAAATTTGTACCAGATTTGAGTACTAGATGGCATATACATTAAATTGCATACTATCGATATCCCTGTTGTTGCATATTTTCAGTATTTTTGTACCATATTTGAGTATTAGATGACATTTACATCATATCGCATACTATCGATATCCCTATTGTTGCATATTTGCAGTAAATTTGCACCAAATGTGAGTACTAGATGGCATTTACACCATATCGCATACTTTTCGAGGGTTCAGAGCAAAAAGGGGCTATCTGTATTTTTCACCGATTTTGACATTTTTATAGAAATATAATCTTAAGAGGTTTATCTTTAATGTGTATAAATATCTAACATGTCGGGAAACTAATTAATTAATTATGTTAAAATTCAATAAGGTGCTATCTGTAAAAATGAAAAATTGTTTGAGCAAAAAGGAGCTATCTGCATAAATGTAGAGCAAAAGGTGCTATCTGACAGATAGCACCTTTTTGCCCTCATGAAATTATCAAATATACAGATTACAATGTGCCATCTGTAACAGATTATTAACATGTTACATTTCACATGATGCTGACAAGTAAAAAGTTGTGTGTCATATCTTAAAGAATGTGCACTGAGTAGCAGCATATTAGAAGAAATTAATCAGTAAGATTTAACAAGTAAGTGATGATTTAATTATTTTTAGATATTATTTCCATATACTTTTCAATTAAAAACTTAATAAAAAAATATGATATGCAATAAGTTAAATATAACTAATAAAACTAATATAATATACAACTGAAAATTGCAGTCAGAAAACAAAGTTATGGAGAAGTGATAAAAATTTTGAGGGTCTACATGAGTGAACTTTTTGAAATAACTAATCTCTATTCTATCAATTTGCTTTAAACATTATAATTAAAATAAACCATTTTCAAATGTTTATTTCTTTAGGTTGTAGATATTTTTTTTATTTTATAATTACAAAAAAGAAATACATTCCTTCGTCAAACATTTACCTGCAACAGCTTATTAGAAGTATATATTATTACATGATAAATTATATTAAAAGAGAATAATGACAATTAAAAGAGCCATTAAAATGCAATATATAAAACTACGATAGGAAATCACATAATTTGGTACACAATGGTTGGCATCTAATTAAAATGTGATACTTATTTTCATTTTATATGCACCAGTGCGTAATGAACTGTTTAATTTTTATTTCAGATGGATTGCCAGTCGGATTGGTCAGATTGGTCGGAAACAGACCTAAAGAACATCCAGAAGCTTGTTCAAATTGAAGAACCAAAATCTGAAAGTGAAGAAACTGATAGTACTTCCAACACGATGGATCAAATTCAATCTCATCCAGAACGTTCGCACAAGTCTGAAAATGTTGCAAATGATCAAATTGATGAATTACAAGATTCTAGCCAAGTTATCAACCACAACACAGCAAATGAAGGGGGCAATTTAGAAAAAGCTGACAATGTGCAACAAGACACAAACGAAAATGAAGATCTGTAGAACGCCAATCAAAACAATGAAAGCATTCAACATGCTGAGAAACAGGACCAGCCAGACAAAGGAAATAAAGATGAAACCCAATACCTTTATATTGCCGAAAAGATTGAAGAAACACAATGCAAGAATGGAATAACTGAACAACACCATGTTCCGTCTGATGAAAATTGCATGGGGTATTCAAATCAGTCCGATCATCTATCTAATAACCATGTTTCTGGAGATTCATCAGATGATGATACACCACTAATCATCCTTGAAAAGAGCATGGAGTTTTTGTAGGAACTGATGGTAGAGGAAAAACTCTTCTGTTAACAGAACTCCGGTAGTTGATAGCCATTTCATCAGAGAACATATAAAATTATTTCCGACAGTGTCTTCGCACTATACAAGGAAGGACTCCCATCGTCTTTACTTAAACTCTGATCTGTCCATTAGAAAGATGCATCAACTTTATGAGAAAGAATGCTCTACAAAAGGGAAAAAATCTTGTTAGGAAAATGTGTACAGAGAAATTTTCTGTAAGGAATTTAACTTGTCATTTCACCAGCCTAAAAAAGATCAGTGTTCCTTATGTACAATTTACTATGAGAAAAAACAGAGAGATGAAAATACTGATGAAGATGACAAACAATTCGAAGTACATTAACGAAATAAGGAAGCATCAAGAGAAGAAAAGAAAAAGGATAAGGAACAAGCCAAGTCGGATAAATCGTTCGCTGCTGTTACTTTTGACCTAGAAGCAGTTTTACCAACCCCTTGTACTATGGCTGGAGATCTTTTTTACAAGAGATGCCTTTCGACCTATAACCTTTCATTTTATTCTCTTGGTGATAGTAAAGGGACTTGTTTTTGTGGGATGAGACAAATAGTGGGAGAGGTTCAAGTGACATTGGCTCCTGTATAATGATGCATATCAACTCTGTAGCTGGGAAAATTCTGCAATAAGAGAAATCACCTACTATTCTGACACCTGTGGTGGTCAAAATAGAAACCAGTTTGTTGCATCTGCAATGTTGTATGCCTTACACAGCCACACACATCTCGACACCATAAATCACAAGTTTTTTGAAAGGGGTCACCCAGAGATGGAGTGTGACTCTATTCATTCATCTATTGAAAGAGCAAAGAAGAGTACAACAGTGTTTCATCCGTCACAATGGGATACTGTTGTTTCAATGGCTAGGAGACAAAATCCTTACATTGTCATCCCATTAAATTACAGAGATTTTTATGATCTGAAAGCTTTGAAGCAAGACATGAACATGAACTTAAAGAGAACAGTCACAGGATATTCTATTAACTGGCTAAAAGTAAAATGGATACAAGTAACCAAAGACTGTCCTGACAGCATATTTTTTAATTACAGTTTTAATCAAGATAATTTTATGGAAGCTAAATTTAGGTCCTGCAGTCTTAGAGGAAGAAAACAGAAAATCGAAAATATCAAATTGTCCGCCTTATACGATTCAAAATTACAAATCTCAACATTAAAGAAAGCCGATCTCCTATCTTTATGCAAAAGTGGGGTTATTCCGCAAAAGTATCACGAATATTATGAAAATATTCCAATTGGTAAATCAATCAAGGACACTTTGCCAGAGCCTGACGTAACCGAGGAAGACGAATTTGACAACTGAATTGAAGAACAAAATAAGATGGTTGACCAGGACCTCATATATCATTAATATTCACAATTAAATACATGCATTTTAAATGTGTTAATTTATTCAAGGTTCTACAGATTGAAGTATTGAAATAATAACTCTATAAATAAGAAAAAGGGGTAGAATTCAAAGGGACAAGCAAGCACTTGCCAAACACACAAGAATTAAAAAAGACACAAAAATAAGCAACAACAAAACTAAAAGAAGAAATATTTCCCTTAACTATATACAACACTGAGAGGCAATTGACTATATTGAAATTGATGTGAAGTTTGTTTCCGATTTCCACATGTATATCCATAGTAAAATAAGGTCAGATGATACATTTGTCATCAAACTATATGTATACATATTTCAGCTACTTCAATATCATAAAAATACAACAAATATGTTAAGCAATGGGTTCCTTTGATTGTATATAGCACCTTTTTGCCCTAACAAATTATACAAATTTCCTTAGAGCAAAAAGGGGCTATCTGCATTGACCTAATTTTACCAGACTCCCGATGACGTAAGCACTTAAAGTGTTTGTGTGAATATATACTTTGACATTATCTTATACTGGTGCAAATTGCTATTCATTTCAATGAACACCTGAATTATGATGATCTTTTAAACCTTTAAACTTGATTTTGTCAAAACTATGAAAAATGCAGATAGCCCCTTTTTACCCTGAACCCTCGTTTTGATATCCATATTGTTGCATATTTTCAGTAAATTTGAACCAAATTTGAGTAGTAGATGTCATTTACACCATATGACATGCCATTTATATCCATATTGTTGCATTTTTTCAGTAAATTTGTACCAAATTTGTGTACTAAATGCCATTTACACCATATACTATACTATTGATAGCCTTATTGTTTCATCTTTTCGTGAAATTTGTACCAAATTTGAGTCTTAGCAGTAAGATAGCATTGTGACAAAATGGCATATACTATGCATACACCATTTGTTGCATGGTTTAGACAAATGTGTGCCAAATGTGAGTTTTAGTTGGCATTTACAGCAAATCATACTAAATATGAGTGTTGGTTAGTATATCAAATTCTTTCATGTATACAAAAGGGAAAATATCCTTTTGCACACTGTGAGTATTAGAAATCAATACGTCATATCATAATATTTTCTCGCAAGTTTTCCGGATAGTAAAATTTTTTAAAAAATATTAGTTTTTCCAAATTTTTTGTAAAATATATTGAAAAATATGTGTCACGAACAATCTCGATCTACACGAACATAATTTGATTGTCCATCGGATTTCGGTAAAAAATTCATAAATACGTTAAAATACAAATTCAAAAAAAAAATTGTGGTATTCCATTCACATCTTCAATTTAAGTTGATGAAAATAAAAAGATATGCGCTTTTTGTCACTATATGCTTTTTTTGCTAATAATTATTATTTATGGGTGTAGAAAATAGCCACAGGCTGCGCGCATAAAAAGCACGCATTATTTTCTTTATTAATGCTTTATCTGAAAACAAATATAAGGTTAACATATTTTTAAAAATGTATTTTATATTAACTTCGATTGCGCCAGTCCCAAGGCAACATGCAGTTCATTGTCTTTCGTTCAAATCGTGTCGCTCGATCGTGTATATTGTGTTACGGAGTATTGGTTATGGTGTATAGTGTATGGTTCATAGTGTATGGTGTATGGTTCATAGTGTTTGTTGTATGGTTCACGTTGCAACACCATACACCATTACATCATGAACCATTGAACCATACGCCATGCACCATTGAACCATACACCATTGCACCATACACCATACACCATAAAATGGTTATGTTTTACCCTGCAAGTACTGTATAAATATCTTTATTCTCAATAAAGCAATACACATTGATACAGAGATACATAAATATAACATGTAACGTAATCAACATAATCAAGAAAGTATGTAATACAACGGCAGTAGAATACCGAAGGAAGTAATGGAAGTGAATCACTTTTCTAACTAAAGAGAGTGCTTGGGTTTATTAATAATTGGAATAAATTTGCATAATTCAGATCACATGATTTACTAGTATTCATAATTCTTTGAATTTCAGACAATTTGGCCGATTTGTATATCTCGGATATAACAGTAAATTATCGCTATAGAAACTTCAACATTTAATTTAAAAAAGGAACAACCAACTCAAAATGCCTAGAACACATTAACAGAAAAGGTCTTGACATTCCCTTCCCACTCTTTTATAGAGATTTCGTATTTTTTGTGGTCTCTATGATCCTCTATTCCAGTCTCACATATCTTAGATAAATATTTCCATATTATTCATTGAATTCAAATATGTAGATAAATACCACCATCTTCTTTATGTAAACTTTGACATGATGATAAATGTTTGGAAATTTCACAGTAACATTTAAGAAAGTTTTGACTTATACATAAATGTTTGTAAACACAAATGTAAGATTTGCCTTAAATTAAATAGGTATAGAAATGTATGATAAATTGCGGCCTTTATTCGATCCCCACAAACTGCAAATATGTGGGGAAATAGCAACATTTACATGTGGTTTAGTGTGTTCGGAAATGTAGGTAAATATCGACATCATCTTTAGGTTAACTCTGACATGATGATAAATGTTTGGAAATTTTATTGTACATTTAAGAAAGTTTTGACCTATACATAAATATAAGTAAACACAAAAGTAAGATTTACTTTAATTTAAATAGGTATAGAAATGCATGATAAATTGCGGCCTCTATTCGATCCCCACATACTGCAAATATGTAGGGAAATAGCAACATTTACATGTGGTTTAGTGTGTTTGGAAATGTAGGTAAATATCACCATCATCTTTAGGTAAACTCTGACATGATGATAAATATTTGGAAATTTTACCGCAACATTTAAGAATGTTTTGACTTATATATAAGTATAGGTAGACACAAATGTAGGATTTGCTTTAATTTAAATAGGTATAGAAATGTATGATAAATTGCGGCTTCTATTCGATCCCCACATATCGTAAATATGTGGGGAAAGAGCAAATTTACATATGATTTAATGCATAAGGAAATATTCGGAAATATTGCAGTTAAGTTTACATAATTTTCTTCATATTGGAAACGTATGGAAATGATACCCTAACATTTGCTTCATCTTTGAAATATAAGCACATCTGCTTAAAGTACAGCGATGGAAACGTTCAACATTCCCAAATTATCGTTCATCGTGTGAATCGTGTGCGTTCATCGTGTAGACTGTTTGCGTTCAACGTGTAAATCGTGTGCGTTCATCTTGTATCGTCTATCGTGTAACGTGTAACGTTCATTGCGTGTGTTTACTCGTTTCATTTCAATTCCGCATTTTATAGATAGGTTTGCCAGTTTTCTGCACAACACGGTTGTTATATTTCAATTTTGTTTTTAAACCGCCGATTTTACAAGAAGAAAATAAAAACATTATCAGATTAAGTATCACTGGCGATTTTTGTCACAAAAACAACTATTGATTAGGAACGCAAAACATAAAGCATTTAATTTTGATAATACATGCTCTTCAATATAGTAGAACAAAAAAAGTCTAATCAGATAAAACTGATTTCTACCGTTAAATCATAGGACATTTAGGATATTATATTGCAGTCACTGGTACAATATAAAATAGAGAAAATATGCACTTTCTTTTATATTTAGTTAAATCATAGGAAGTTTTAGTATTGCCGACACCGGTATAATATAAAATAGAGAAAAAGTGCACTTTGTTTTATATTTATGGTTAAATTATGTTGAGTTATAGTATTGCGGAAACCGATATAATAAAAAATAGAGAAAAAGTGCACTTTCTTTGATATTTGTGGATAAATCATAGGAAGTTTTAATATTGCGGACACCGGTATAATATGAAATGGAGAAAAAAATGCGCTTTCTTTTATATTTATTGTTAAATTATATGAAGTATTAGTATTGTAAACACCTGTATAATATAAAATAGAGAAAAAGTGCACTTTCTTTTATATACATCGGCAAACGAATACCGAAGAAAGAACAAGGAAAGGGGAAATTCCAAAACCATGAATCCAAAATCACGGCAATTCACAGCAACAAGAATTGAGACAGTATGACAAAGACAAAACAAATAAACAAAAATGAACAAGAACGCTACAAAACTAAAGCACTAGCAGTGTGAACTGAGGTATCATCAGGTGCTGCGGAAGGGTAAGCATGGTCTGCTCCACGCGTGGCACCCGTCACACTGCCAGTGAAAAGTCCGGTTTTGTCACAGTCGGTGTTAGTCAGTCCGGTAACAAACTCTGGATCTACCCAAAGATATCTGTTCTCATTTGTGAAACAGAAACATTGTAATGGTCTGTCAAATCGGGGTGACGACTGTAAAACTTCTGCAACAGTGACTGAACATACCCTTGATGTATAAGTTTTTTCGCTCTGTTGACAAAATCGCTGTACAATCTACAGGCACGACAATAACGAATGAGTTGTGAAATGTACACGCCATATGCCCGAGAAATTGGAATATTACTGCTCAAAAACGGGAAGTTCACTATTAGAAAGTCGAAATCATCACGCTTGTCGTAAAGTTTTGTTTTCAGACGTCCAGAGTTGTCAATGTAAAGGTATAAGTCCAGGTATGATGCTGATGATGGTGTGTCAGTGGTCTCTTTAATTTCGAGATCATTTGGGTATATAAGATGAAGGTTATCCTTAAATTGAGGATTGTTCATTGAAAGAACATCATCTATGTAACGGAAACTGAAATTAAAGAATTTGGCTAGCTTATTGTCTTTTTTTCTGAACTAGCCCTTGTATGAACCTGGCTTCATTCGAATAAAGAAACAAATCTGCTATTATATTTTCTGAATAAATTATGTGAAGTTTTAGTATTGGTACATTGTATTGCGGACACCGGTATAATATAAAATAGAGAAAAAGTGTCCTTTCTTTTATATTTATGGTAAATTATGTGAAGTTTTAGTATTGCGGATACAGGTATAATATAAAATAGAGAAAAAGCTCCCTTATTTTATATTTATGATTAAATTTTATAAAGTTTTGGTATTGCGGACACCGGTATAATATCAAATAGAGAAAAAGTGCACTTTCATTTAAATTTATGATTAATTATATGACGTTTTAGTATTGCGGACAGCAGTTTAATATTAAATGGAGAAGAGTGCACTTTCTTTTATATTTATGCTAAAATTATTTGCGGACGCGGGTATAATATAAAATAGAGAAAAAGTGCACTTTCTTTGATATTTGTAGATAAATCATAGGAAGTTTTAGTATTGCAGACACTGGTATAATATAAAATAGAGAAAAAGTGCACTTTCTTTTATATTAATAGTTAAATTATGTGAAGTTATAGTATTGCAGACACATGTACACCTGTATAATATTAAATAGAGAAAAAGCCCCCTTTCTTTTTTATTTATGGTTAAATTTTATAAAGTTAAATTATTGCGGACACCGGTATAACATTAAATAGAGAAAAAAGTGCCCATTCTGTTATATTGATGGTAAAATTATATGAAGTTTTAGTATTGCGGACACAGGTATAATATTAAATAGAGAATAAGCTCCCTTTCTTTTATATTTAAGGTTAAATTTTATAAAGTTTCAGTATTGCGGACACCGGTATAATATTTGATAGAGAAAAAGTGCACTTTCTTTTATATTTATGGTTAAATTTTATAAAGTTTGCGTATTGCGGACACCGTTTTAATATTAAATAGAGAAAAAGTGCACTTACTTCCATATTTATGGTTAAATTATGTGAAGTTACAGTATTGCAGACACCGTTATAATAAAAAATTGAGAAAAAGCTGCCTTTCTTTTATATTTATGGTTAAATTTTATAAAGTTGTGGTATTCCTGACACTGGTATAATATTAAATAGAGAAAAGGCTCCCTTTCTTTTATATTTATTGTTAAATTTTATAAAGTTGTGGTATTGTTGACACAGGTATAATATTAAATAGAGAAAAAGCTGCCTTTCTTTTATATTTATAGTTGAATTTCATAACGTTTTGGTATTGCGGACACCGGTATAATATTAAATAGAGAAAAAGCTCCCTTTCTTTTATATTTATGGTTAAATTTTATAAAGTTGTGGTATTGTGGGCACAGGTATAATATTAATAGAGATAAAGCTGCCTTTCTTTTATATTTATAGTTAAGTTTTATAAAGTTTTGGTATTGCGGACACAGGTATAATATTAAATAGAGAAAAAGCTCCCTTTCTTTTATATTTATGGTTAAGTTTTATAAAGTTTTAGTATTGCGGACACCGGAATAATATTAAATAGAGAAAAAGTGCACTTTCTTTTATATTTAGGCTTAAATTATATTAAGTTATATTATTGCGGACACTGGCATAATATTAAATAGAGAAAAGGTGCCATTTCTTTGATATTTATAGATACATCATAGGAAGTTTTAGTATTGCGGACACCGGTATAATATAAAATAGATAAAAAGTGCACTTTCTTTTATATTCATGGTTAAATTATATGCATTTTTAGTATGACGGACACCGGTGTAATATTAAATAGAGAAAAGCTCCCTTTCTTTTATATTTATGGTTAAATTTTATAAAGTTTTAGTATTGCGGACACCGGAATAATATTAAATAGAGAAAAAGTGCACTTTCTTTTATATTTATGCTAAAATAATATTAAGTTATATTATTGCGGACACCGGCATAATATTAAATAGAGAAAAAGTGCACTTTCTTTGATATTTATAGATAAATCATAGGAAGTTTTAGTATTGCGGTCACCGGTATAATATAAAATAGATAAAAAGTGCACTTTCTTTTATATTCATGGTTAAATTATATGTAGTTTTAGTATGACGGACACCGGTGTAATATTAAATAGAGAAAAGCTCCCTTACTATTATGTTTATGGTTAAATTCTATAAAGTTTAGTATTGCGGACACCGGTTAAATAGATAAGAGAGAAAAAGCTCCATTACTATTATAATATTGGTATAATATTAAATAGAGAAAAAGCTCCCTTTCTTTTATATTGTTAATTCTTATAAAGTTTTAGTAATGCGGACACCGGTATAATATTGATTAGAGAAAAAGCTACCTTTCTTTTATGAGTATTTCTTAATTTTATAAAGTTTTAGTATTGCGGAGACCGGTATAATATTAAATAGAGAAAAAAGCTCCCTTTCTTTTATATTTGTGGTTAAATTTGATAAAGTTAAAGTATCAAAGACACTGGTGTAAAATAAGATAGAGAGAATGTGCCCTTTCTTACATATTTACTGTTAAATTATGGAAAGTTTCGGTATTGTCTAAATGTAATTTAAAAGTATTGCAGCATCTTTCATTACTATATATCAGAACTTTTTCATTGAACTTTAATTATTTTTTTCATTACCATTGTTTATTTTATTTATATATTTCTTTCCTTTTTATTTTTTTTTATTTAATTTTATTTATTTATTTATCTTTTTTTTTTCTTTGCTGACAAAATGAAACAATTTTAAGTTTTTGCCGACCTTATTCTGATATTGTTACGGCAATAGCGGAGACAGTTTCCGAGAGAAAGATTGTAACACTGATGTCATAAATGCTGTTTCATATGGAAAACCGACTATTTTCTTTTGTCATAATTAACAGTTGTTTTATCTATATGTATCGCATTGTAAATTACCATTTTATTTATACTGTGAAATTTTAAGACTCTTGACTTTTATTACATGTTCATATTTTCATTTTGAGTTCGTTTCATGAAAATATTTAAGATTATTTATCCGACACGGTGCACGTTACACGTTACATGGTACACGATTCACGGTACACGATACACGATTGAGAACTATCTGTATCATTCATCGTGCGAATCGTGTGCGCTCAACGTGTGAATCGTGTGCGTTCATCGTGTGAATCGTGTGCGTGTGGTAGGGAATGTTGAACGTTTCCATCGCTGTATACTGACATTTAGTTGTCTTTACATACCTTAGCAGACATATCTTGCAGACGGCTCATTATACTGTACTCATCTTTAAACATATAAATAAATGTTTCTAAATTGACATTTTCATGCAGGGAGGAATACCTACTCAAATTACTAAAATCAGCAACTTATGTGTGTGTCTTATATGTATGTGTCCTTATTTTCTTTTCTGTGCCGTGCTCATGTTATGTCTTTGTTTCTTTGTTTTTCCTACGTTGCAATTGTCCTTGGATTTGCTCGTTCTCATTTACTTTCAAAAATGTGGCCAGATAATTTTTTATTTTTTCGGCATTTTGTCAGAAAAAATTCTGCCAATAAATTTCAAATGCAATGATACTGAATACCTCCTCAAATACCAAATTAAATAAGCAACTTTCCAAAAATATAGTGTAAAGCATCTTCTATTGGGTGACGACACAGACAACTGATAGTAGTGCTTTTTTATTTGATGATCACCCGGAAGGTTTCCGCTGTGAGTTCAGAATCGAAGGGTAAATTTATGATTTACCGTGCTACCGTTACATAAATTTAATCTTCCGTATATGATGAAATGCAAGACAAACAAGTAACGAATGAATAACGGAGATATTCTGCATTGAAAACGAACAAAACGTCAACCTACCGTACATTCAAGGAATATTTTGTGTGGTTTATATTCTTACTAGGTTTGAACATGTTCAGAATTTTTCACTTCATAAAACGGGCATGACCGTATATGTACCGCATTTATCGGATAAAAACGGACGAAAAACAAAAGCGAAATAATATATTTTTTTTTATATATGTTTGGTTTCCATTTGGCTAATATGTTGTAGCTTGAGAAGGGCTTAAGGCAAAATAACAGAAAGTCCTGAGTACTTTACCTCCTCATATAAAAGTTTTAGTTTTTCTAGCACGGTAAATCATAAATTTACCCTTGCAATTGTTATAATAACATAAACCCATACACATGTACACGTTTTGTTTTTTAGACTCAAAGAGACTTTGATATCGAGTGTCAGTTCATAATCTGAGGGTTAAAAAAACTGATATTGAACTAAAAAATACCGGAGTTACTTTTAAATAATTACATTCATTCTGCTAAGTAAGGAAATCCCCTTATTTGATTGGTTACGAGTACTTCCGATCATTTCGGTCACTGTGTTTTATCAGTCAGTAGAACTACACCGGCATGCGACTCCTTTACAACGACAAAAATTAACAAAGACGGCGGATTATTCTAAACTAGAAAATGGTGTATTATCCACGATTTTCATCAAGGAATTCTGCGTTAACATTTGCATTCAATTACGGAATGTCACTAGCAGATATGTTTTATCTTGTTTGGCCATTTTGATCTTATTACGATCTTAACAAGCTAAACACAATTTTGTTAAGACTGTAAGATATTCAGTCGTATTTCAAGATAATTGCTTTCAAGGACGATCAAGACCTGTTCAGTTTATCAAGATCAAACAAGATAATTGTGTTCAAGGACGATCAAGATATGTTAAGTTTGTCCAGATCAAACAAGATCAAATCAGGATCTTGTTTGATCTTAACAAACTTAATTCGTCTTGATTGTTCCTGAACGCATATAACAAGTCAATCTTGTTTAATCTTGAATTATCTTAACACGTCTTGATCGTCCTTGAAATCAATTATTTTGAAAACCAACTTAAAATCTAGCACTGTCTTAACAAAATTGTGTTAAGCCTGTCAAGATAAGATCAAAATGACAAAACAAGATAAAAACATATCTGCTAGTGTGTTATTATATGTATTGAATGCAATATTTTGAAGTTTTATTGTCGTGTAAAAGCATAGACTGTAGCACATTTTTCATTTGAAAGCCAGCTAGGTCCACGCTTAAACACTCCAATAAAACTACAAAATATTGCATTCAATTCTTAATTTATTTTCTGAATTTGACCATTTCGACAACTTACAACTCTTCAGTGTAGATCAAATTAAACAAGAGGAGTCTACAAACGACAACTTATCCCTTTGCCTGTTTGTTGAAGGTTTGTATAGTATTATTTAGTTGAACTATTAACGATATGGTCTGTTACTTAAATTGGAGCCAGTCATGCATGAATTGAATTTTAATTTGGCCTTATTTCTCTCGTACCTATAGAAGAAGCATCAAGTGATGAAAGATTAAACCTCTAAAAGTTTCAAAGATCCAGACTGTAACTCAAACTTCAACCCAAGTCACTCATGCATGAAATGAAGGCCATAATAAACTTATTTTTATCTTGAGATTCCTTACCATGCAATTCACATCTGAAAACAAACTATCATTCCTGTAAGAGTTGTAGTATCTGCGATCTGGACTCTGAAAAAGCTTGTACACAAGTCACTGACTCTGAAAATGTATGTCAACAACAACGGCAGTAGAATACCGAAGGAACAAGGAAAGCGATGACCACAAAAATCGAAGCCCAAAGCCATGGCAAAAACGGCAACAGAGAAAAACATAGACAAAAGCCGGACGTGAGACAGCTACAATGCACGAAAATCAAACCGACCGAATTTTTATGTGAAGCTGTGTCAATTGTAGTATCCAAGAACTAGACTCTTACAAATTCTTTAACTTCAGTTACTCAAGCATGAATAGGTCAAACTGACCAAATTCTTATCTTGAGCCTTGTTACTTTACAAGACGCGTCTATTTACAAAATGTTTATGCTCTACCAGTTATAAATCACATATCTGGGCTGTAACAAAAACTTTTACATAAATCACTCATACATGAAATGTAAGTCAAAAAGACATAATTTTTATCTGTAGTTTCGTATCTTTACAAGACGCATTAACATACATAATATTATATCCTTTCGTAAAATAAATAATATTATTCCACTACGAGTTGTAGTATCCTATATCTGGAGCATCTTTAGTTTACAAGACACAAAAATAGTATTCCTTTACAAGTTGTAGTATCCCAGAACTGGACTTTTGCAAAGACTTTAACTTGAGTCACTCAATGCATGAAATTAAGGTCAACTTCACTTCCCCTGTATATTAACCTCAAGTACTATTCAAGATGCATCTTTGGACAAAACCTTGTCCATCCATGACTTGATATTCAAAAGATATATTGTCTTAACATTGCAAGGGCGGACGAACAGACAAATGGAGGAACTGAAGAAACGCTAAATCCCCTCCCAAACTCCATAGGACGAGGGGATAAAACAAATCTTTGAGAACGGTTGTCATGTTTCAGATTCATGCAAAAAATGTTTGGTATCATAAGCAGATATGTAAAAATCTTGTTCGTTTTGATCTTACATGTATCACGATCTTGAAAGTCTTAACACAATTGAAGAGAGTGTAAGATATTCAGTCGTATTTCAAGATAATTGCTTCCAACAACCCCACTTTTGACATGTTTTAGTTAAACAGTCATGTAGATCTGTAACAGTAAGTCATGATTCCATCACAATTCATTGATAGGAAAGTAATGTAATGCCTTATTGCCTTATCTGTTGCGATAGATTAATTGGCAGGACATATGTGTCTTATAAACTCATTTGTTTTTATTTAATTTGATCTACATATTACACTTTTAATATATGAATATATTAACACTTCAAGGCAAATAAACAATTTTCAGTCTTGTTGTTGCAATTTATATGCAATTGAAGTAAGCAGTTTAGTTTGATTTCAGGCAAATAAAGGAAGATTCTATCACAAATTTATGTCAGAGATTTGGAAGGACTACAAACCCAATCTTCATCAGTGGATGCTAAAGTTGACAGAGAGATTTGATCTGACATTTCCGATACCTGACGAAACGGAAGACAAATTCAACATAGTGCCATGTCTGCTACCGGAAACAAAACCTAAAAATGTAACTATGTCATATACAGAATAAATAGAGGAATGAAATACAGATTCTGTATAATACAGATAAATAATGATTAAGTTTTTAAATTTTAGGAACATAAATTGTTCAAAGATAGGATGAAAGTTATGAATTTTAACTTTTCTATTTTTGTTTTGTATGAAATATATTTTTTTAAATTTAGAAATACATTGTCAAATGAATACCTAATCAAAAAGCGAGACAGGAAAAAAATTAAAATACAGACGCGACAGCTTATATCAAACACAAATAAAGACAAAACAAATAAACAAAAACACAAAATTACAGGTAGCATGATCTTGTTGCAGGAATATTTGCAGGAATTGCAGTAAAAAAATCCTGCTATAAAAATTTCAGTGCGATTCCGCAACAAAAGTGTTAGCGTTAAATTTAGATTAGCAGGAATTATTTTGCAGGAATATTTGCAGGAATTACGGAAAAAAATACTGCCTAAAAATATTCACTTTACAGGATTTGTTTTATTTACAGTAGCAAATCCCTGCAATTAAGAGAATATATTTAAATTATATACAAAAATCTGAACAAGTAAAGAAGAGTTAAGCATTGACATTGACCATTCAACATCATGAACATGGTCTCTTCAAAGTAAAGACAATTATCTACTCATTGGAAGTTAAATTTTACTCTTATTTTTTTCTTTTATAAGTAAACATTAGTAAACATTAATGTGCGTCTTTTTATTCATATTTTATTCACAGCAATCTTAAATAATAGTTTAGCTAATTATGTTTAAAACAAGCTTATTATCAATAAAAATGACTGTAGTGAACCCTTTTGCAAACTTTTTCATTTTTAGATCAAGCCTGGCACTTACGAATCATCCACCCCCCTTTTTTGGTATGGTTGTCAGCATCAACAATTTAAGTGATAAAATAATATATTATTTTTAAACATTATGACCTCCTAAAGAATAAATGCTTGTCCATAAATTGTTCCTTTATTTCTCACAAAAACATTGTTTTTCCTCACCACTTTAATTTTCTTGGCTCCAATTTTTGAAATTCTGCACATTTGTAAAGACTACACATGTTCATCTTTTTCTAAATTCCTGTTAGTGTTAGCAGGAATTTCAAAATAATCCTTCTCTGGCTTAGACATAATATGAATTAATATATTTACTTTGTTTGCAGGATAATTACGTATCATCTTAGAGAGTATTTCTGTCCTGTAACATGACTGTGTTTGCAGGAAAATAACGTATCAGAAGTGACAATTCTTTGAAATATTCACAACTTGGTTCTATTTAGTATCGGGTATTGAATGACGCCAAGTTGCAAATGACCAAAGGTCAAACTCCACATTTTTTTACGAAAGGATATGACATGAAATAACATGAATTCATTTTATTTATTTCGCATTTCCTTTTGACGGAAAATTCTATCATATGTATCATTCAAGAACCTCCACACAAAGTTCACCTAAATCATTAAGTCATTAAATCATTAAAACTTATTATGAAGAAAAGGCTTACAAAATAACATATGCATATTGCCTGTTATTCACTATCATTATTCCGTAGCTTCAAGAATCATTTCACAAACCCAGATAGCCTGACATAAAAAAAAGTAAAAGTCGAAATAACGAACTATCACTAAAGCAATGCGACGATTAAGCGAGGGAATTGACCAAAAATATCAACCATTGCCACCAGTATTCCAAAATGTAGATCCTAAAGGGAATTCAATTTAATCCACGAAAATATATATCCTATAGATTATAAGGCCCTGAAGCTGGTTAGACAAGCGACAAGAGAAAAGAAGTTACAGGGAGGGAGGTTTGGAACAAACAGGATACATTTAGACACCTATTCCATAATATTACACCAGAGCATTTCTTCGAATATCCAGTATTTTGAGAATAAGACGCCGAGTGTTCATGCATCACGTGATCTTACCTAGTATGATAACGTATCATTAGTGACACCTTTTTGAAACATCCACATTTGACAGACCATTACAATGTTTCTGTTTCACAAATGAGAACAGATATCTTTGGGTAGATCCAGAGTTTGTTACCGGACTGACTAACACCGATTGTGACAAAACCGAACTATTCACTGGCAGTGTGAGCCACGCGTGGAGCAGATCATGCTTACCCTTCATGAGCATCTGATGATACCTCAGTTTTATAGGGGTTCACACTGCTACTGCTTTTGTTTGTGGCGTTCTTGTTAATTTTTGTTTATTTGTTTTGTCTTTGTCATACTGTCTCAATTCGTGTTGCTGAGAATTGCCGTGATTTTGGATTTATGATTTTACAATTTACCCTTCCACGATCTTGCTTCGGTATTCGTTTGCCGATGTATCACAACTTGGTTCTATTTAATGCTGGGTATTGAATGACGACAAACTACCCTTACAAATATTATTGATACCTGTTACATTATCAACAAATAGCAATCCACTTTAGTAATAATGTCTTCCCAATACTTATTTCTAGCCAGGTATTTTCGAAACACTACGTAAAACCAATAGTTAACCATAGTCATGTAACAACTCGCATTTGCTGCAAATATGTATGTCTCTACTTCATTTGCGCTGATGAGACACAAGATAGGTTTTTAAATTTAATATTTATTTCCACATTAATCATATCCACTATACAGGTCTGGGTCATTACTTGTATTTATTAAAGTATTGTTACTCCATTCCCTTTAATTCTTGCAGTATGTAGGATCACGCAATGTCATATTTAGAATGTGTTCTGTTAACATATCAGACACTAGTTGGGCTGTAAGGCGGGGCATTTCCCCTCCCACAGTCAGCCATGTAAGTAAAAAAAATACAAAGCCACCAAGGTTCAAAAATTTAAAGACAACACGGCTACAGAATACCTTTAATTAGGGATTAATCCAAGTTACGTCGATCCAGCACTCTCGAGATCAACTTCGAGAATGAGGCGCCACGTGTTCATGTATCACGTGATCTTACTTAGGATAACTTAGAATCCTTACATTAATATTTTTTATTTTGCGTGAACGTTAAAATGTTACAGGGAAACATTTAATAGCAAGAGTAGTCAACTTTCCTGCAACTTTCCTACAGGAATCCTGTAGAATATTTCGTACGGGTAACATGAAGGTTATGTTATGAATGAAATGTGAGCTTCAGTGAACTCTTATCACATGGGTGAAAGTTTTCCAAATACTGTCAGACCTCTGGATTTTAACCTTGCTTTTAGAAAGAATTTTGAACCATAAACAGTACGAGGCGAATTCATTTTCAATTGCAAGATTGGATAATCAGGAGGTCCCTTAAGAGCCCTAGCATGACCTGTGAAAAGGCTTTATTTGAGAGCTGGATTATTTTAACATACACCGAAGAATAGATGTGATGGGTAATTTCATAAATTTAGTATTGAAAGCCTAGGCAATGACACTTAATTCTACAAAATTCAGAATAGTAATTTACGAGAAAGGGATCTTCTTCAGTACTCCGTATACACTATACACCTAAGCTTAACATCCCATTTTAAATGTTTTCCATGCGAAAAAAAAAACGCCTAGACTTTAGATAGATTTGAGGCGTATATTTAAGTCGGATTCCGCTTAAGACGTCTTTAACTGGGAATTTAAGTTCTTAACTGTTGTCCAGGCGGAATCAGGGTGGTATTTGGGGGCAGAATGTGTCAATAGTCCGCCAAAATAAGGCGGATTAAACTTCCACTTTAGAATTCCGTCTCTTGGAGGGAATTAAGATTTCTAAGACGGAATGGAATTAGACGGTGGAACTTACCAGGAATTTCTATTGTTAGAATTTGAAAACCATATTCTAGTGCCACAAACATATAAACTCTACATATTGCAATACATCACTGTTTAATATAATCTGTAAATTGGATCATTTTACCATTTTACAACTATCACGATTACTATTCTTGATTTTTAAGGGAGCTTCAAAATTTATATGAGCCAATAAAAAAAGTTTTTTAACATTATTAGTTATACACTGATGACTAATTAGTATTATTTGATATAAAAGTATCATCAGATTCAGATCATAAGCATTTGGAAGTTGAACTTATTTAAAATTCATTGAAGTTCTATTGGCGATTTAAACAGTATAGAATCTAATTATCTAACAGATTAAAAGCATAGAATCTAATTATTTTCCTGGATTTTGAATGACTCTTTACAAAAATCAACAGACAATGCAAAGTAATATATATATATATATACGTATCTTAAGTCCTAAAAGACAATTTTCAACTCATTCAGTGCTAAATTTAACGGAAAACTCCCTTTAGTGAACAAGTAATTACCACCCCTTTTTTATTATTCATATTTCATTTCCATAAATACAGCAATCTTAAAACATACTGCAACTAATCATGTTTTAAATAACTTATTTGAAAACATATTTAATGAATTATTTTCTAGAAAGACAAATTATTTCATATTTTATATACTATAACTCTGGCACTTGGATCCATTCTTTTTCTAAGAAATTATTTATACCTCAAAAATCAAAGTGGTTGGTAACAAAATAATGTAATATTCCTAAACATTATGAACATTATCAATAGCTACTAAAGAATAATTGAATTTTCCATAAATTGTTCCCAGAATTCTCATTATAACATTGTTTTTCTTCTCCCTAGTATTTGCTCTAAAACTCTAAGGATCTGCTTGACATCTTAAAATCGAGATCATTATCACACTGTAACAGCATTAAAACTTTTGACTTTTCCACGCTTTATACTACAATTCCCCATGAACAACTGAAATCACGGCTGAAAGATATAATTCATAGATGTTTCTCCCGCAAGAACGGCGAACAAAGATATAAGTACATTGTTTTAGGCAGAGAACAAGCATACTTTGTGAAATACGACTCAGAATCGCAGAAAAAATATACAGAGGAAGAAGTGATTAAAATGTTAGAGTTTCTGATCGACAATACATTTGTCCAGTTTGGAGGACTTGTTTTTCAACAGACTATCGGAATTCCAATGGGCACAAGCTGTGCACCTCTTTTAGCCGATCTATTTCTCCACTCATATGAAGCTGAATTCATCGAAGGGCTTCTTCAAAATAAAGATAAAAAACTGGCCCAGTCCTTTAATTTCAGCTTCCGTTATATAAATGATATTTTATCACTAAACAATCCTCGCTTTGGTGATTTTCTTCATCTTATCTATCCAAATGAGCTAGAAATTAAGGATACTACAGATACTTCCACATCAGCCTCGTTCCTTGACCTTCATCTTGAAATTGACAAAAGAGGTACACTACAAACTAGGCTATATGACAAACGCAATGACTTCACTTTTCCAATAGTCAACTTCCCCTTTCTTTGTAGCAACATTCCAAAAGCACCAGCATACGGAGTTTACATCTCCCAACTCATTTGCTACTCAAGGGCCTGTGGTCGATACAGTGACTACCTTGATAGAGCTCGGTTGCTCACAAATAGGCTACTTAAGCAAGGGTATGTTGCCCATAACTTGAGGTCATCACTACAGAAGTTTTACGGTCGACATCACGATCTTGTGGACCGCTATGAGATATCTGTTTCCCAGATGACAACAGATCTTTCTCTTTGCCACTAAAGTTTGTTTTTCCTCTACCGGATTTGTCTTTACTACCGGAGTTGACATGTTCAACACGGCGGGTGTCTTATAAGAAGCAGGAGATGCTTACTCTTCCGGTGCACCTGATCTCACCCATGGGTCCGTGTTGTTCATTTTTTGTATATGTGCGTGTCTTCATTTTCTTTTCTGTGCCGTGCTCATGTTATGTCTTCGTTTCTTTGTTTTTCCGTCGTTGCCATTTTCCTTGGATTGTTCTTTTCAGACTGACGGTTCGGTTCTCACTTACTTTAATTTGCAAAATGATTTCTTCGGCTCCATTTTTTTGAAATTCTGCACATGTGCAAAGACTACTTCCTTTTCATCGGTTTCATAACATCTATTACTGTAAGCAGGAAGTTTAAAAAATAACCCGTCTAGGTTTAAACGCATTTTTTCAGATTTCCATGTACGCGTAAAGTCCATCTAAAGAAAACAATTTTTAAGTGGTTTCCGCCTGAATCCCTCTATGGGTTGGACGTAATTTAGACGTTTTTTATGCTGATTTCCATGTACGCCTAAAGTCCGTCTCAGCTTCACAGTTTTTAAGCGGATTCCGCCTGGATTCCTGCTAAAATTAGGGCGGAATCCGTGCAAAATTTTCGTACAGGTTTTCTTTAAACCTTTAAACTAATGATTAAAATACATTTATTATATAAAATCATTAGGTACATTCACAACGTTGTATTATTTCAACGAAAGATAGTATTCAGTATTTTGTTTTGTTCTTTTTTCAGCTTAAGTGGCCATATTTGAGTGAGGATGGAGGATTCCGGGAGAGTACTATTTTGTACAAGTTCACCTACCTACCTACTGGACTATTTAACAGAGCACAGGTTCTCGGATTTTCCAAAACTAAATGCAGTGGGGTGGAGGGGAAATGACACTTCTTACGTGTATTAAGATTATAGCTTACGCCAATTTCCTGCATTGCATGGAGGGATATTTTTTTCTCCTATTGTCATTGCGTTAAACCGTTAAACTAGTTGATTTTTCATTCAACAATACAATAAACCACATGTGTTAATTAAATAAAATCAATTAGTGAGCTTTCTCTCAACGTTTCTTTTTATTCATAAAATCGATTTTAACTCTTATATTATGATTTTTAAGACAAATGCTCTTCAGCTGAAAAAAAAAACTAATGGTCAACGTTTGGTTTTAAATGAATTTTTTTTTGTAGATTATGACATACAACTTGTATACAATAAAAGGCAGATAATTTGCATCAGAGTAATAACAAATACATTAGCTTTTGTTAGTTTGTCAATTAATTATGTCGTCACAATGGAACGACAGACAAAAGATATCGCGTGTTGAAAAAACAAGTTAATTCAACATCCGATTCCTAATTCACAATATGCGCAAATCGCATATATCATGTATTAGTGTCAATCTACCTTAAAATTATAAAATTTGGAAAACAAATCAAGAATCCACACATTTTATTATCATTCTTCGAAATATTGACTTGTAATTTTATATAGAGCTATGATATGGTGATTTACACTTACGCTAGAATTTCATTCCAGTCAATGGAAAGTGACCTATCAATCAATTTATTGTTCTGAAATTGTACCTTTTGTTCAAGATGCAGTTTCCATTGTTTTATGCACTAAAAATAGAGATCCATGGGTGATATTTTGCATATAGGTAAAACAAGATGAGAATTTTCGTTGAAATTTTCTTAGGTCAATTGAGTTATGGCTGAATTATATGACTTTCTGTTCCTGATATTTTCAAGTTGGTAGGCGACAGTATATATGTCTTTATCCAAACTACTTTACTATTCTTGTTTTATCATATTCAATATATAGTGATAGAGATTCATTAGCATGTTTTTTTCTGCCAAAGATCGAGGAGTTTTCGGGTTTTTTGTCCTATCTTTGTGTTTTCGTCTGAAACGTTTCCCTTTGCTATAAGTTTTAAAATATTTAAAACAGACTTTAGATACTTTGCAAATGTATAAGACTAGGTAAGAAGTACATAAATATGCAAAACAAATTAGTTCAGGTCAAAGGAACAAGGTTTGAAATTACCCTTTCAAGTAAAGGAGCGTATCGGGACATATGTTTAGTTCAACAATCACCTCTTTTTTATCAGAAATTTATTTCAATATTTTACGAAAGGATATGGAGTAAATGAACATGAGACCATAACACATATGTTAACTCCAACTGCTATAATTTTAATGAGCTGTATGGCCATATTAATGAACTTTTTTAACAGTTTATACCCCCGCTCCGGAGGAGGAGGGGGTATACTGTTTTACCTGTGTCCGTCATTCCGTAATTCCGTCATTCCGTAATTCCGTCCGTCACAACTTTCGTAAAGCTTTTCTCTGCAATGGTAAATGACACAAACTTGAAATTTTGTCAGAAGCTTTGTGTAGTCATGCCATATTTTGGGATGCATTTTCAGACCTGTCGCGATGCTACTTCCTGTTTACCGACTTGGTCAAATTTTCATTATTCTGTCCGTCCGTCACAACATTCGTAAAGCTTTTCTCTGCAATGGTGAATGATACAAACTTGAAATTTTGTCAGAAGCTTTGTGTAGTCATGCCATATTGTGGGATGCATTTTCAGACCTGTCTGGTTGCTACTTCCTATTTACCGACTTAGTCAATTTTTCATTATTCTGTGTGTCCGTCACAACTTTCGTAAAGCTTTTCTCTGCAGTGGTAAATGATAAAAACTTGAAATTTTGTCAGAAGCTTTGTATAGTCATGCCATATTGTGGGATGCGTTTTCAAACCTGTCGGGATGCTACTTCCTGTTTATAAACTTAGTCAATTTTTCATTATTCTGTCCGTCCGTCACAACATTCGTAAAGCTTTTCGCTGCAATAGTAAATGATACAGACTTGAAATTTTGTCAGAAGCTTTGTATAGTTATGCCATATTGTGGGATGCATTTTCAGACCTGTCAGAATGCTACTTCCTGTTTACTGACTTAGTTTAATTTTCATCATCCCGTTTAATTTTCATCATCCCGTCCGTCCCTCACAACTTTCATACAGCTTTTCTCTGCACTGGTAAATGATACTTGAAATTTTGTCAGAAGCTTTTTGTAGGCATGCCATATTGTGGGACACAGTTTAAGACTTGTGGGGTACTACATTTTGTTTACCAACTTTGTCAGGTTATCAGAGACTGGAAGATTGGAGCGGGGGTATTACTAGTGAGCATTCGCTCACAGATCCCTTGTTTGTTAAGTCTTATAAATTTCCTCTTTACCATTACGTTGTGTAAATATTTATGTATTTGTATGTATTTTATGTATTTGCAGGCAAGACTTTTCAGTCAAGGTTTTACAGATAAGAACCTTCTAGAATTCATGTGGAAGAAAGGGTCAATTTTGAGAAAGAATCAACATTATGCTCTTGTAAAACAAATCAAGTATGTACATTTCGTATGAATGGTCAAATCTAATCTTCTGTCAAAATTTTTCCAAATTTTAATATCAACATTTCAAAACCATTTTAGCAGCCAATCTACTCCAATCTAATCAGCAATATGTTTTTACTAGTATGAGTACAGTCTTGATAAAACAACGAAAAGGATGCAAGCGTGTTTTATTGCTTATAAGCTGTGCATGGTGTCAGTGTGGATACCATATGCTGAAAATTATTTCGTCCTTTTGTATTTTGAGTCTTTTTTATACAAATTTATTAGGATATGTTAGCATGTTTAGAATGTTATTTTTAAAACCTTTGTTGTAAAGGACCTGTTTACCACTACCACAAAGTATGCAATGTCATATATTTATAATGAACAAATGAACAAATAAGTTAATTACAGCAACTATATTAATTTCTTGTTCATATGTGGAGGAATTCACTTTACTGTTGGAATACATTTTCGAGTTAGTAAGGATAAACAGAGCTGTTATGATATAAACATGATAAAATAAGATATTGTTATAAAAAAAGCAATAAGAAAAACATTTCGAAGTTATGATTGTTATTATATAAAATGTACAGATATTGACAATTCAATGTTGTACTATTTTGACAATTGTAAGATTTCTTTACTGTCAATTTTGTTTCAGATTCAGAAAGTTATAATTGAATAAAAAGCGACAGAAAACTTGATAAAACTATAAATAGACTATGAGTTTAAAAAACATAAGAAAACCATATTGAAGTAAAATATTTTATCGCTAATTTGCTTAATTTTCAATTGTTCCCGAGCGCCGATAATTCTATTATCACTGCACTGCGCTGATACGATCAATCTCTTTGGAACGTTAGCAACAGCGTATTAATATAACGTCGCGTGACGTTTCGTGACAAAAATAATCCCAAGAAAGAAAGCGTTATATTTAACCAAAAACAATATTATTAACCAAAAAATATTTCAGTTTTGGAAAAGAAAACGTATATCTGGTATATATTGATAACAGGATTAGCGATAAAAACACTATTAGCAATTTGTTTTGCTCGGATGGATTTCTCAGCTCGTATTGCATCTCGTGCTACGCACTCGATGCAATATGAGCTGAGAATTCCATACTCGCAAAAACAAATTGCTCATAGTATATTTATCTCAAAATTACAAAGTATAGACACGTTCAACTGTGACTACTTGCTTGTATTTTTAGTGATTTTAAGTAGTAAGATTTCTATGCTGTCAATTTAAAAAAAATCGTAATCGAACCAACAACAAAGGTAAACTGAAGACAAAATCTAAATAGACTAAAACATCTAAAACACCGGGTAACGACATTTACTTCAAAAACAAAAGAGAACTTAAAACAATATGGAATCAAACTATAACTTCACAATCAAAGAAATAGACAGGTCTCGCTGTACCTACTTGGCTTTATTTTTAGTGATTTTAAGATGACTGTATCAGTTCAAGGACCAAGGCCTAAAAATGTAATGGACCTGATCCATGAGACCATTAGTACATTGATCAAGGACGCGTTTGTTGGAGTGGAGTATGATTACTATATACAGTGTCCTGATTGTGTGGAGAAAGAGGTAAATGTTCATTGGCATTTATTTACTTTAGGGGAACCCCGTCCTAGGTAGACAATTAGTACCCTGATTAAGGATGCCTTTGTTGGAGTGGACTGTAATCATTATATACAGTGCCTTGATTGTGTAGAGAAACAGGTAGAAGGTTCATTGACATTTGTTTACTTTAGGGGAATCTCTCCTAGATACACCATTATTACACTGATTAAGAGTATCATTGTTAGGGACCGACCATTTAACCTGAAGGGGGGGGGAAACAAATTATTTATTTTTTGCACGCGTATCAACAAAATATTTTATTTCAAAATTAACATTATTTTTTTGGGCAGAAAGCCTCATTCAGAAATTTTTTTTTCATCATTTTGGCAGCCAAAATATTTTTTTCACATAAAATCAGATCCAAAATATTTTTTTAGAAAAAACCATAGCCCCCCCCCCCCTTCAAGTTAAATGGTCGGTCCCTTGGAGTAGACTATGACTACTATATACGATGTCCTGACTGTGTTGAGAAAGAGGTAGATTTAAAATCATTTTCAATTACAGAAAAGGGTAAACATAATTATATGACAAACAACATACATCAATATGACTGTCTAAAATAGATGACATGCGGTTATTTGATTTATACCCTCTTGAATGTCTTAAATGGGAATCACTTCACTATACCCTTTTATATTGTTAGTGTTATATTATTGCTCTTTTTTAATTTCCTTGATAAATTGTCATCATTGTACATATTTATGATATCGAGAACAAAACGGCTAAGAAAGTACTACCATATCCTCACATTTATCGCCATGGATGCTCAAAAAGTTACAAGGAGAGAGGAGGCTCTTATAAATTACGATATAAATTTCATTGAAAAGGGGAACGCTTGTCATGAAAATAATTGATATAACCTAAATGAACAATGCAATTATATGTACTAGCAGATATGTTATATTTTTGGCAATTTTGATCTTATCGCGATCTTGATAGGCTTAACACAATTTTGTTTAGACAGTGTAAGATTTAAGTTGGATTCCAGATAACTGATTTCAAGGACGTGTTATGATAGCTTTAATTGCGTTCAGGAATACATGTGTTATGATCAAGTAAGATGTCAATTTGATCCCATTTGATCGGGACAAGCTTTACGCATCTTGATAGCACTTGAATGCAGTTATCTTGTTAGATTATGTTTGATCTTGAAAAACTGAATAGTTTGAACGGCATTGAAAGCAATTATCTTGAATTATGAATGAATATCTTACACTGTCTTAACAAAATTGTGTTACCTATTTGCACAATGCAAACACTAGCAGATATGTTATAATCATATATGACCATTTAGATCTAATCGCGATCTTGACAGGCTTAACACAATTTTGTTTAGACGGTGAAAGATTTTATGTTGCTTTCAGGATAATTGATTTCAAGGACGTGTTGAAATTGTTTTAGATCAAATAAGATCAATTTGTTAAATGCGTTCAAGAAAGATCAAGACGACTTAAGTTTGTTAAGATCAAACTATATTTTGATGCCGATTTGATCTTATTTGATCGGGTCAAACTTATAGCATCTTGATCGCACTTGAATTCAGTTATCGTGTTTAATTTTAAAAAACTGAAGAGGTCTTAACCGTCCTTGAAAGCAATTATATTGAAATTCGACTGAATATCTTACACTGTCGTAACAAAATTGATTTAAGCCTGCCTAGATCGGGATAACATCAAAATGAAAAAAAAAGATCATAACGTATCTGCAAGTGAAAGATTGTGACAATGATTTTATGATCTTAAAGGACACATTTAATGCAGTGTGGAGTTGATAAAACAATTCCCCGTGTTAGAGATGTATGCTCTTTATTTTTGTTAGATATGGTGTACTTGTACATGAGATAATATCTCATGTGTACACTTTGTTCAATTACTATCATCTAAATTCATGTTAATTCTAAACCTAAGGGTTAACTCCCTCCATCGTAGGTTTGTCCTTAGATATATTTGATATTACTGATTATTCGGATTTCGCTTGGTTTCATGCATTTAAAAACATTCTTTTGAAATTATGGATTTCCTATGTTAGGGGTCTAGTGCTGCTGATGAGGAATTAATTTAATGCCCATACAGCTCATTAAAATATTTGCAGTTCTGGTTAACATATGTGTTATAGTCTCATGTATCCTTTCGTAAAACAAAAATGAACAAATAATAAAGATGTTACTTCAAAACATTTTTACTGCAATTTGTACAAATAACATGATAATATATAGGCGGTTGTTTACAAGAAACGGATCACGCTACACCGGAAAGTTGAAATAAAGTATGTGAAGTAAAACATGCGAAATATGTACTGATCCTGTAACAGCCAGATTTTGATGAGGGCTAAAGAACTTCAGACAAAACTATGGTCGTCGGGTGCTATGGTTGCCGTGGAACATTAAATAAAGAATACTGTAGTAATATCACAAACATTTTGCTCGGTCAAAAGGCAGCCAGGCAACACAATAATGGTTCACATTACGTGAGTCTCATCATAAGAACATTATGCAATATTTTTAAGCCAAATAGACTGGAAGTATAACGAATAAACATGTTGATGTGGTTGTCTCAGGCATGTCTTTAAAATGAAATGTAATTAAAATCAATTAACAATAATTGTTTTTGAAGTATCTAAACTAACGTTTAATGAAGGCTAGATTCGCATTCCAATTCAACCTGAGTTTTTGATCTCTTAAAATAGCTATAAATTTGATGGGTTACATTTAAAATTTCGAACTCATATCTGGTTAGTCAACTTTAAACCAAGCTATCGCACTGAATTTGCTTCCTTCGTTCTAGTTTAAAATTTCAAGTTAATTTTTATTCTTTCTCAATTTGTGGTCATTTTCAATAAAAATTTAAAGAATCTTTCAATAAAATTGATATTATTTTGAAAACACCTGCCCTTAATTTTTTGAACAGTTTGGATGAGTATCTAGGATTTTGTTTTTCAAATTGGCCTAAATATGAAAAATGGTAAAACTTTTTATACTTGATGCTTGAAAAATATATATCTTTTAAATATTTTGAAGTTGAAATGTACCATTCTCGCTAGAGCATATGGACTAAATTATTGAAGATTAGGATATATATATACATATTATATATTTACAGTATTAAGATATGCTTAGTTGCTGTTTTTCTGCGACTCTTTTGAGTTAATATTCTCATACCTGTATCTTTCTGTTACTATCCAAATGGCCTTGTTTTGATCAAGTCTAGTTTTTATTTTTTTATTTGTGCCACTTTGGCTTAGCCCTTTCTTTTGTCTCAAATATTATCCATGTCTTAAGTTGTAGTAATCAACAAGTCATTATGTTTTTCTTTGTTCTCTTATTGACTGCATGCATTGATTGTATGTTTTATATGTGTGTGCTTTGTGCTTTGTATATATGTATGTGTTTGTACAATGATTTATAAGTATTCATTAAAACAAACTTTTTATGCCCTAAAAATCGTGGATCGGGCATATTGTTCTTGTCCTGTTTGTCTGTGTGTCTGTATGTGCGTCCGAAACTTTAATCCTGGATATTACTTTTGACCTATTAAATATGGAACAATCATACTTTGCAAGTGAATAGATCTAGTCAAGAAGAACATAAATATGCAAAAAATAGGTCAGGTCAAAGGTGAAGGTCCATAAGGTCAGAATTTAAGATACCATTTTCATATCTTTTGTATGCAATGATAGATAAATATGAAGATTATAACTAATGAAATACGTGCTCGGTCATCTTTTGTATGCAAAGATAGATAAATATGAAGATTTCAACTAATGAAATACGTACTCGGGGCATATGTTATTGTATTTGAATAAAATGATTTCACAGAAAAATATATATGAATATAATTATCTTCAGATTTGATACCTTCAAATTAATTTTATATGAACCACTCTTGTCATATACATACAGCAAAGCTTTAAACAATATAAAAATCTAGCAATGAATTCCGCTCAAACCGGTGCTAGAGGCTGTCAAAGAATTGCTTATGCTATGAGGTATAAGCAAAGCTCATTGCTAAAGCCTTCCTTGTGACTCCAAGATGAAGAACAATAATAAAAGCGTTTTTCTATTGCTTGGCTTAATATGTTTTCGTAGAGACTCATGTGTCTTTACTCAATATCCTTCTATTGTTTATTTACATCATATCTAGTTGATATCTGTTATCATTAGGGTTTTTGCAAAATAGATATGAAAAAGAAAGGAAATGGGGTAAATGTCAAGGAGACAACATCCCATATCCAGGTTAAAACGACCCAAAACAAAACATCTACGGGTCAACACAGTGAGGAACCTCACAGCGTAAGCCCTAAATGGCCCCGAAAAGGTAAAAAAGTGAATAAATTAATGGAAACAAACCACATCGAATAACCCAAATATCAAAAAACTAAAATTGTATAAGAAGACAAGGACAAGCCAATGACCAACATATTCCTGACTTGGGACAGGCGCAAAAATTGCGGTGGGGTTAAACTCGTTTTCTTGGATCCAAACCCTCCCCCTATGTGTGGTAAATGTCTAAAAATAAATGAATTCTTTTTACAAATTAAAATTCTTACGTTTTCTTTTTCAGCGATCAAAAAATCCATTCCTATTTAGAGCAGGTTTGATCAGTAGAGCACATAGTGTTAATGCCCCATTCCTGCAGTGTACAAAATTCTTCCATACAATCTCCATTGCAGAGTTATTGAGTAAGTTTATTATTTAAGCTGATAGATGAAATACAGAAGTTGTAGGGTAAATGGAGCGGATACCAAAAAATCAATTCAATGTCAATTTTCTGAATGTTAAAAATTTTGACAATAAGCTCAATCCGTTAACTTTTAACACAAGTTAAAATAGCTGAGGAGATAAAACGAGAAACTGTTTTAATTGTTTACTTTTTTTCATTTATTAAACAACGGTGGTAGAATACCGATGGAACAAGGCAAGTGATTATCACAAAATCAATATCCAAAGACATGACATAAACGGCAGCAACACAGAATAACAAAGACAAAACAAGGACTTAAGACAGTCAAAATGCACGGAAATAAAAAGACAATATTAAGAACGAAGACATTAATATTGTGAACTTCCATGAGGCCGGGAGTGCCATCATGTGCTCTGGAAGGGTAAGCATGTCTTGCCCCGCTAACGACATTATAAATATTATACGTTGATTTTATTTGTATTTTCCTGTGATGTTCTTTAAGCTAAATTGGTTTTAAGTATTTTGATAGAGGTATTGACTTCTGAATTCATCACTTGCAAACGAGGGATTGTTTTCCAGGAATTATGCCAGACAGTAAAGAGACAGAGTTTGATACACAGATACAGGAAAGTATAAGTACACTGGAAGAAATAAACAGTAACATGGCTACAGACGTGGCAATTCTATACAGTCCTGCTGACGTCAATGAATCATCAGATCCTGTAGATCCGAGGAAAATTCATCAAGATTTGAAAAATGCAGGATTTAGTTGGTAATTTTGTTTCAATATTGTAGACCACTATAAACAAATTCCTCGATATTAATCTTTAGTATCAGGGTCGGCAGATGGATTCCAATTTTCTTATCATTTATGTTGAAAAATCCTGTACATTTTGGAGGAAATGACGATAAATTAGAAAAAATTCACTTTGAAAAATAGTGACTTTAGTAGAAGAAATCCTGAAGCTTGAATTGTTATTGAAAAAGGGAAAAAATACAGATACATTTAATTAAAAGACGAAAGAGAATTTTTCAAGCTAAACAATTGGCAAACGTCTATTGCTACTTGAACTTGAACTTAAATAACCTACCTAGGGATTCACGTCATTGCTTCATGGACATGTACAGCCTAATACAAATTTCTAAACCAGTAATTATTTCAACTGATATTATTTTAACAGCATTGTTTGTAAAAAGAAACAGCGTTTGTCTACTCTTCACATTGTATTATCAATAATTTGTTTTATGAACTTTTCCTGGTATTCTTACTGACCTTTTTATGTGATTTTTTTTCTCTTTATTTCCATAGCTGGTTCCCATCAGATGTAAGTAACACTACAGAATTGGAGATGACATTAGCTGTCAAGAATTCTAAGGTTTGTTGAAATTGGATTTTACCATATTTATTTTTCTGTTGTTGTATAGCGGTGGTATATTTGATATGCCAAAGCAACAAAAATCAATTGGCTTATTTTCATGCCTCCATGAATCGAAAATGCAAAGGTGGCATATAGTTTTTGTTCTGTCCTTCTGTTTGTTTTGCTTGCTTGCAAAACTTTAACATTACGTGTATCTTTTGAATGGTACGTGATATGGCTGTCACGTTTTGTTCATGGCAAGTCTATTCATTATGGCATGACCTTTCAAACGGTGCCAGAATATTTAACCTCATGATCTTAACACAAAACTAATCATTTTCGTTCATTATGTTCCTATAAAAACTGTGTGTCAGGATTGTACATGTATCAACATATCTTATATTTCAGGATTGTATCAACATATCTTATATAGCATTTGGGTTTGTTTGAATGAGGCGTTTTAGCAGTATGCTTTATGTAATTGTTGTTTAATAAGTAATGTGCGATAAATTGGGAATTTTTAAAATAAATAAACTATTTTCATTTTGAAAAAGAACATATTTCTTATAAAGGTAGTTGCCAAACAAAAGTATTAAGAATTTCAAAAAAGTGTTGCAGAACTTCATAAAAGGTTGATGATAAACGAGAAAAAATAATAGGTTCATGCGCCTGATTTTGAGAGCAATTAAAAATTTGGCGAGAAATGTGCATTTTATAGGCTTTGTATAGAAATTTGAAAGTCTTGAAAATAAAGTGAAGGAGTAATGTCATATTTCATAAAATATGTCAGAAATTCCTTAAATTCTTAAATGCTTTTAGAAAACAATACGAAAAGTGGGTGTTCATTGACAAAATATCTTACATGCTATGATATGATATGAGAAATAAGAGTACGTATGTCTGACCAAATATTAGAAATAACTGCCTTAATCATATTTTTGGAAGTTGTTTAAATTTCAAGCTATAGGTGGAGGACAAAAATCTTATATTTCTTTTAATATTGCATTTTTCTTTCAGGTATTGGTTGTCTGTATGTCAGATAATTTTGTAAGGTACGAAAAATGTCATAGAATGTTTCTCTACGCAACTGAACAACTACACAAGCCATTTGCTGTGGCAGCAATCACAGAGTCGTTAAATTGGCAACAAACAGATCTAGGCTTTAAGATTGGTAATCCTGTGAGTTATTTGTAAATTTTGTAAATAAAAAAAACACCAAAAAAAAATTGTCACTTACAATAGCACCAGTAAGTGTTGAAAGGTGACACCGAGAATTTACGATAAAATTGAATTTTGAAAATGTTTCTCGTTAAAATATAAAGTAAGAGTGTTATGACTTTAATTGTTTTGTTTGAACTTTCATGTATTGTATTCCTGTACAAATGCAATTTTTGGTCTCAATTTATGTACTAAAAAATTTCAAAATTGAGTGAGTCTTACCGACTGTAGTGGAGGGAGCACTGAAACTTCAATTGCAATATTGTTTAGAAACCGATAAATTACGGACTCTCCCACAATGTATTTTTTGTGCAACGTATGCCATAATATTCTTAACCGTTTTCTTTACCCACATATTAAATATTATTAGAATTTTAAGAAAAAAAAAGATGTTTATTTGCATGCATAGTGGGCCTTTTCCCAAACCCTTGCGATGGATATATTTTTTCTGCTAAAAGAAAAGAAACATTGAAATTCATATTCACTAATATATGATAATAAGGCAATAATTTCATCTCAGAACTTCATAATTGAAAGGTATGTAATTTTTATGGCTTGACAAATAGTGACTGGCGCCCTTTAATGATGACTTTGTCCGTCTGCCACTAAAAAAGTCGTGTCAAGGCTATACCTTTTTTGTCTTTTGAGATAGGCTTTGGGTATTTGGGATGTACAAATATCGCGTCAAGACAATGAGTCACACTAGCAGATGTGTTATAATCTTGTTTGGCCATTTTGATCTGATCACGATCTTGACAGGCTTAACAAAATTTTGTTAAGATAGTGTAAGATTTTAAGATGGTTTTCAAGAAAATTTATTTCAAGGACGATCAAGACGTGTTCAGATAGTTTCAGATCAAGTGAGATCCTCTTGTTAATTCAGGAAAGATCAAGACGTGTTAAGGTTGTTAAGATCAAGCAATATCTCTATTTGATCTTTTTTGATGCGGACAAACTTAACACATCTTGATCGCCCTTGAACGCAATTATCTTGTTTGATCTTGTTAAACTGAACCGGTCTTGATCGTCTTTGAAAGCAGCTATCTTGAAATACGACTGAATATCTCACACAGTTTTAACAAAATTGCGTTAAGGTTATCAAGATCGTGATAAAATCAAAATGGCCAAACAAGATCAAAACGTATCTGCTAGTGTCATGTATAATAATCGGTGAATTTTGACATCGAACTGTGTCTTCAAGGTAAGATTTTTGCTTTCTTAATATCAAGGCGTATTTCTTTTTTTTTCTTTTTTTTTTTTTTTTAATTAATTTATTTTTTTTTGTCTTTTGACGTAGCCTTTTGGTGTTTGGCATGTAGAAATATAACTTCAACATGATGTGTTCTGTACCATGATTGTTGACATTATACCTTGAACTATGTCACTTCAGGTTATAAGCTGTGTTACCGCTTAGCTTTTTTTTCGTGTGTTTCCGCTTAGCTTTTTTATCGTGTGAGATAGGCTTTTGGTGTTTGACATGTGGATGGATCAGTTATTGTACATTATATACAAAGGTTGGTTTCCTTTAATTTGTCATACCAAGGCTATTAACCTTTAATTTTTCATACCAAGGTCGATGATATTGTAATTTTCCATCATGGTTTTTGCTGCAATGGTGATTGATACAAGCTTGAAATTTTGTCACAAACTTTGTATAGTAATTTCATATTGTTGGATGTATTTTTTAATTTTGTTTATATTCCATGGCATTTGGCAGTGCAAATTTGACAGAAATGCCGCAACATCTTACATATCAAATGCTGTTTTGTTAATGTACACTACATATACTGGCCAAGAACCTTACCTTACTAGTTACCCAATTCTCAACATGCACAACCTTTCTTGTACCTAAACATGTTCTGTTTAAATTCTATTTGATATTTGAATTAACACCTAGTTGACTGTAAGGTTAAAGGTCCCCTTTTCCAGTTCAATGTTAAACCTATGGGAAATTTGTGTAAAATCCCCAGCCTTAACGGCTTGTTGGTTTATTTAAAAAAAAAATATCTACAAATTATTGAAAAAGCTACTGTTATTTTATGCTATTATCAACAAATTCAATGTTTTTTGAGAAAAAAATCTTGAAAATATTGTGGTAGTTGGATTATTTCTGAGACAACAATGCGGTCTGTTTGAATGATTTGCGCTTTTTTTTGCATTGTTTATCATACATTTGTCATTAATCTGTTGATGATACTTGCAACAAATGGTAGCTCTGTAATATAAATGTAACATTTATCTGCAAACAAAGGTTGGTGAAGAACCAACAAGCCGTTAAGGCTGGGGGTTACATAAAATTTCCATGGGTTTAACACTGAACTGAAAAGGGGACCTTTTACCTTAAAGGGAACCAAAACGTCCACAGAAAAATCGAAAATTTTATGGAAATTATAAGTAAAGATATTCGGTGAGAATGGGTACTCAGTCTGTAAATGTATAAATTTAAGACAATTACCATTATTTTAGATCAAGTTTCATTTAAACGGTTCAAATTTAAATCTCTGTTGCAAATTTGGATTTCATAATGATCAATCTGCCATTCGTAAATAACAATATTTTGATTCAAAGTTTGGCAATCTTTCTTTATTAGTTATCCAAAAATTAAGAGGCGGTTTAAATGTTCTTTTTTCATCATGTTTAATAGAAAGTGGCAGCATCGGATGGAAAGTTGAAATGTAACAAGGTAGGTCTGATGAGTAAAAAAATGAAGTTGATTTTTTTAGCAAAATTAAAGGCAATAACTCTTTAAAAGAACATGCAGCAGAGAGTGGTCAAAAGCTTAAAGGGTCACAAAATAAAAAAAACGCACAGTCATTTACAAAAACGAGTTCAAAAGCACCATTGTCAGAGGTCAAAAGATACTTTGCTTCATAAAATAATTTGAACCTTCCTTTGCAATAATAATGACCCCTTTACATTTTTTTTCTTTTTGTTACAGAAAATTGCGATGATAAAGACTGTTAAACGTTATTCTGAGAAAATAAAAGATTTGATAGACATAGTAAAAACTCACATTGACGATCTGGAAAAGGTACGTACTTGATAGATATAGATTAAGGGGAAATTTGTTTCTGATACGAAGAATATTGCTGACAATAATGGTTAAGTCCAATTGTAGGCTAGTCCATCATTTGAGACATCATTCGAAGTATCCGACACAAAATCTTTATTATTCCCTTTGATATAGCTACTACAATAGAGATTCATGTTCAACAACTCTCTGCAATAAAAACTGTTTAATTTTAAATTAAATGAAACGTTTTTCTGAATTAGAAGACTTCATAAAAACAAGACACCATATCTTAAACTTGAAAACCTTATGTGTCTAAATCTCCTTTTTTCACCTGATCTAAATCAGAATAGCTTTTTTATCGTTTATTTTGTTTATTTTGAGCCGTTCAAGAAAAAAACGTGTTTTTTCACTTTTACTTCATATTGATTAACCCCCCATTCGCTACCTACTAGAAAATCGATAGATTATTCAGTAACTGATTTTTCTACCAAGTTTCATGAGTATTTTTTTATCTTTTGGGAGCGATTAATTTTTGAAATCTGGAGTTTTATACAATCTGCACGGGTAAATTGATTTTATATCAAGAGTTGTCGCGCATTGGCCGAAGAAGATAGATTGGAACTTTCTTTACTGAAATTGCAAATTGATAGAGCACAAATGAAAAATCACTTCAAAAAATGGAGACTAAATTAAAAGCATTGCTGTTATCCCTCCGGTAGTGTATATGTTGATTTGTTGTAATACTGACAAGGTAGACTTGGCCTTATATACTTTTTCCAATATTTTTCGTATAAACGGCAAAAGCAATTACAGAAATATTTCCTCCTAGAGATTTAAGGAAAATTTATACAAATTACTGTGAAAATAATTTAAATTCTGCTCTATATTTTGTGTCAAAAGAAGAAAGTTCCATTGCCAAATCTTAAGTAATAAGCAGAAATATAACGAAAGTATCTGAGGTAGGAATAGATAAAATGTTAAACTGTTTTGCTACAAAAAAAGTCAGTCCAAAAACCAAAGACTTTTATTCAAGCTGTCTAAAGTACCATATATTTAGATTATGTAGTTTTGAAACGTTTAAAAAGATAAGCTTCATTAAGTTGTCGAAATAAGCATATGCAGAAACTAAATTCGCAGTAACGTCGGGATTCTGTTAGTTATTGATTCAGCAAATAACGAAGCAAAAAACTAAAGAAGGGAATTTCTCAAAATCCTAATTCATAAACATGGTAATTCAGTTTAACCACCAACTGACATAAATTTACAAATAGCCAAAACAAATAATAAATTAACGCCACTTACCTTAAGCACTATCAGTGTCAATCCAAAAAAGATGAATGTATCACCAGGTGCTCTAGAAGGATAATCATGATCTTCTCCACAGGTGTGCCAATGAACAGTCTTGATAACAACATTAACACAAAAGTATGGATATCTGAATCTGACTTGAACTTAGGAATCTAATTACTTGTATCTGGCTGTCTGTCAATCTATTTTATTCTGTAAACAAAATCTTTATATCGAACATATTTTAAAACCATTTTTTTTATTTTTAGATAAAGCTGAGTACACCATCAGTATTTATAAGTTATTGTTGGAAAAATTCCAAAGAAGCATGTAATGTTACTACACAAGCTACTCCAGGATCTATTGGATATGGAGATCCCAGAGCACTAAAAAAATATCTTGAAAATAATGGTTATAGATGCTGGCTAGATATTGAGCAAATTGGAAAGGTAAGGACGTTTGCTCTATGTGCTACGTAGGAAAGGGGCATGGAAATATTTTTACGTCGTAACTGACCTATGACCAGACAAAAATATCGACTCATGGAAGGAGGATCCAGTTTCGGTAGTCCTGAAATCGGAATTTTTTAAATCAGAGCACTGGTAAAGGAAGTGCAAGGACAATTAAGGCCCTTATTCAATGATTGATCTGTTTCTCCACTCTAATGGGGCAAAATTTATCGGAGGGCTTCTTCAAAATAAAGATAAAAAACTGGCCTTATACTTCAATTTAGCCTCCGTTATATAGATGATATTTGTCACTGAACAACCCTCGCTTTGGTGATTATTTTCAACTGATCTATCCAAAAAAGCTCGAAATTAAGGATACTACAGACACTTCTAAATCGGCCTCCTTCCTTGACTTTCATCTCGAAATTGACAAAGGGGTAGACTTCAAACTAAGCTGTGCGACAAACGCGATGACTGCACTTTTCCAATAGTCAGCTTCCCTTTTCTTTTATTGCAACATCCCAACGGCGCCGACATTCGGAGTTTACATCTCTCAGCTCATTCGCTATTCAAGAGCTTGTGGTCGATACAGTGACTTTCTTGATAGAGCCCGGTTGCTCATAAATAGGCTACGTAAACAAGGGTATGTTACCAAAAGTTTGAAGTCATCACTCCAGAAGTTTTACGGTCGACATCACCATCTATTGGACCGCTATGGGAGGTAAAAACGGATAGCAGGAAACACCTACAATGGCTGAAAATTACATGCCACTATCTGCCATGGAACTTCACATGAAAAACATGAATAAGACAAAATACAAACGTAGACAACGATAGAAACTCGGGAATGCGGGACTTGGACTTGGTACTTGATATTTGTTTCCCAGATGACAACAGATCTTTCCCTTTAAAAGCTTAATTGTTGTTTCCTCTACATGATTTGACCTACTATCGGATTTGACATTTTCAACACGGTGGGTGTCTTATGAAAAGCAGGAGATGCTTTGCAGCTGATCTCACCCATGGTTTTTATTGGGTCCGTTTTGTTCATCTTTGTGTGTGTGTGTGTCTTCATTTTCTTTTCTGTGCCGTACTCATTATGTGTCGTCTCTGTTTCTTTGTTGCTTCCGCTGTTACCATAATTGTCCTTGGATTATTCGTTTTGGATTGACGCTTCGGTTCTCACTTACTTTCATTGTGTTATCTTTGTTTTTTTTTTACAAATTTCAATTAAGACCATCGGAACTCTGTTAAAATAAATCTTTTTATCTATTTGTATTTCGTAATAGACATGCTACATTTTGAATACAGCTTGTTGATTGCCAACAGATTTTCAAAATATAAAACACTGTTTTAATGATTCGCAAGGCCGATGATCAGGGGAAATGTTAACTGGTGATAAAAGTTCTCAACCAAAATCAACTGTGTGGTTCCTAGAGGAATCTTGTTTTCAGGGGCTTCCGCTGAACCTTTTTATGGCATAACTACCTATGATTGGCTTTCTTCAATACTGTGTACAGGTAATGCTCTGAAATTACTATGTATTTCACCATAAAATAACAGTAACTCATTCGTAAAGTTACTTTAAAAAATCAAAGAAAGCTAAAATATAATTATTTTACAATGGGAAGTCTCGATCTTTAGGCCCTTTATTTTCACTCTATCAGCCCATACTTAACATTGACCCTTGCAGTGAATAATATTAAAAAAAAATATTATAACTTTTAAATAATTCACAGTAATGTGCCAAGAAGTGAGGATAATTTTTTACAAAGCATTTTATCTATAAAAAAAATTAGGTTTTAGTTCCATTTCCTGTCAGATGTCAGATTTCAATTTTGTTCAAAGGAATGATAATTGAATTAGCTTTTACCTCATCATTCCAAAGCTAGGATGAGCTTTTACCGTCACTTTGCACCCGTTGTCCATTGGTGCGTCCATCGTCCGTTTGCAGTCCGCGTAAACTGTTCATTCGTAGATTTAAATAGAAACTACTAGGTCACTTAGAACCTAACTTGTCAATATTATTCCGTAGGCGGTCCCTTCCTGATTTTTTTCAGGTCCGCACCTTATCAAAGACGGCAGCAAGTGCGAAAGTTTGTGAGAACCGAACCGTCAATCCAAAAGCGAACAATCCAAGGACAATGGCAACACCAGAAACAAAAAAAAAGGCGAGAAAAAAAAGAGAGACACAACATGGGTACGGCACAGAAAAGAAAAATGAAGACACTCACACACAAAGATGAACAACACGGACCCAATAAAAAAACCATGGGTGAGATCAGGTGCACCGGTAGAGTAAGCATCTCCTGCTTCTTATAAGACACCCGCCGTGTTGAACATGTCAAATCCGGTAGTAAAGTCAAATTCGGTAGAGGAAACAACAATTAAGCTTTAAAGGGAAAGATATGTTGTCATGTGGAAAACAGA